>ML098589.1:12188-24978 GCA_003697995.1 Taxidea taxus jeffersonii
CTCAGGCTTTGTCTTGCACTCTCTCTCTCTCAAATAAATAAATAAAATCTTTAAAAAATAAAATGTAAGAAAAAACTTTCCTGGTGTGTTTTCTCTCTCCAGACTGGAGCCTGACTGATAAAGGATTCATGGAAGCAGTCATCCCCCACAGATGGAGTTTGGGGAGTGGTTTGGTCATGCCCTTCGGCTGAAGTGCTAAGCTCCTTGACAGTAACACAGGATACTAGTAACCCTTGGCACAGGGCAGCTTTATAATTAATCACACAATAACCTGTGTTTGATTTTGATGAAGTGCCACATGAAGTGAGTGCTTTGGGAGCCCAAGTGGGTTGCTGCACTTGACTCTTACGGGTGAAATGATAACTACAAGGACTGTGATTTGGGATTGATTTTTTTCAATGCACTTGAACATTTACAAAAAGAAAATGACACACTCAGTCCCTCTAACTTCCAGCTTAAGTGGCTGAGAGCTTCCATGACAGCCTTGAAAGGATCTCCTTTCTCTTATAGCTGCAGGGCTGATATTGCTGGAAATAAAATACAACATTTACTTGTGCGGGTTGCTGAATTACAGTGATACTTAAATTCACAGTCTCGTCAAGCTTCTCATGTGACATTGAGGACGTTGGTTAGGAAAGAACACAACCATGGAATTTCAAATGGAAACAATCGGTTGGACCCCAATAAAGCTGATGTTGAATCCCTGTGTCATTCTGAGCCTTCCCGAACCAAAAGCATTAGCTTTTTCCTCATTGTCCGAGGAGGATAGCCTCTCTTTGCTTGGAAGCCCTGTGATAACTCCCCTCGGGCAAGCCCTGGAAGTGGATTCTCATTTCTCTCCAGACACACTATGAATGTACTCTGTTGCTGCTAACCCAGGATCAGATCTCACCATGTGCTAAGGGGCTAGGACATACTATAACCCAAGAGAAAATAGCTTGTACGCTAAAATAATTGTAAACTCTAAGGAAGATGGGAAGAAGCGAATTCTAAACATGTTAGACCAAGTGCAGCACTTAGCTACACAGATCAAATAGAAATATTTACCACAGAGCATAGCGTAAATGTACCAGCAACCAAAATGCTTTACAAGGATAGCCTACAGGACTGCAAATTGATCATAGTGGCTCTAGGAATGAAATAGTTTGATAACCCACTAGTATCTTTCTTGACAATGTAATAAATTCTGGATCTGGAGCTAAAACCTTGCCTTGAATCATCACAGTGAAGAATCGTGGCCCCTCAGTGGGTTTCCAGATCTTAATCAGTTCACAGACCCAGAGAGGCCAAGTAAGTTGAGGAAGGACACTGTGCCATTGTTACAAACACCGACTGCAAAAAGAATCCTGTAGGCATTGATGAGAGTGAGAGGGTCTAATGCAATGATCTTTAAGGGAGTATGACATCATCATTCCTAAATGATGTTAGTTAATGCCACTATGATTCCACAGTCAAAGTGGGGGCTGGAACCAATGAAAGAATAGAGTCTTACTTCCAATCTGACTCACAGTGGGCTTAGTTTGCCCCCAAACTAACTCTCTGGCCATGGGCTGTCATCATGGCCACAATGACTAAGTGAAAGTCCCTGGAATGTCCTCTCCTGATCAAGACTGTGGATCAGAAGCAATACCCCATCTCTAGAAAAACTGCAGACTCATGTTGCCACCAAAGATTTGAAAATATAAGGGGTGATGCTATCTATCACATTCCCATTTAACTCTCTATGAGGCCTATGAGGAAGTCAGATGGCTCTTGGAGAATGACCAGAGGCTATTGCAAGCATATTCAGATGGTGACTCTAGTCACTGCTGTTGTCTCGGATGTGTCATCTCTACTGGAATGAAGCAATCAGAACTCTGATGCTTGGTATGAAGCCAGTGGCCTTGCCAATGCCTTCATTTCCACACCAATATGGAAGGAACACGTAACGAGCTTGGCTTCTACTTGGCAGGGTAACCAGTATGACTTTAAGGTCCTGCATTAGGGCTCTGTCAGTTTGCTCTAAGAGTATTAATTTCAGGAATCAAGGAATGTGGATGGCTCTTCTCACTGTGATACTTACTAGCCCATTTGCAGAATTTCTGTTTACCAACTGAGAAACTCAGAGCTCTGTGAGTTTGGATGTCTTAGTACTTCACAGGGGAATGCTTCCACCAAAGGAACAATGGTGTTTCCCCCGAACTGGAAGATGAGACTTCTACCTGACCATTTCGGGCTCCTTATGCTGCTCAAACAAACAGGTGGAAGAATTCCTGTATTTGTTGGAGTCGCTGATCTTGAATACCAAGGGGAAACTGGATCACTGTAGCACAGTGAGGCCAAGGAGGATTTTGTTTTCAATCCAGTGGACTCTCTGGAGTGTCTCTTGGTACTTCCATATCCAATAGAAAAAGTTAATGAAAGTGACAGCATCATAAAGAGATAAGCCAGTTGATAACCTAGGCCCTTTGGGGATTAATGTTTGGGACATTCCATTTGGTAAACAACCCAAATCAGCTGAGATTCTGGCTTAGGATGGGAGAAATACAGAAATCATAGTGAAAAATAAAAAGGATAATTGAATATCCACTAGAGTCTTATAATCATTTACAGGAACAAGATCTATAGGAGCCTTGCATATTTTTTATTTGCTTGTTATAAGTGTTCAGTCATATAGATTAATAATTTTCTTTCTCCTTTGCCCATTTTTTAATTTTACATACAGGTTGTTCTGGGTTAATTTTGAAATGTACTCATTAACAAAATATTCAGTGAGAATGTGATGGAATTAATGTAGCCAGACATGAATGAGTTTTGGGGCTGTGCACTTGCTGACTTTTGGGGAAAGGGTGAGAATTCTTCACTTGTCAGGATAACTGTATCTTACGAGGGTGGAAAAACAGAGTTGTTTAAATGCTGTGTGGAATGTGTGTAGCCTATGGGCAGGATGGTGAGTCATCAAAGCAGGGACTGTGATACCAATCTATCTGTTGCTTTTCATCTCCAAATCTGTCATGCGTTACCTGTTGTGTGGTGACGGAGCAGGACTCTGAGCATTTCAGCTCTGCAGCGAGCGTAACGTCAATAAAGGGGGATGGGATACTGCAGGATGGAGATGTTTCCTCTTGGTTCTGGGAGGCCACCATCTTGTTTTTTCCCTACCACTATTACATGGCCTCCAGCAGCCCATATGACAAGACCCAGGTGGTGCTCCTGCCCTCCACTTGTCCAGAGCATGCAGACCCTTCACGTGTCTTGTCCTAGCCCAGTGACCGCCTCAGCAGGGCCCTCCCTACAGATGCTACACAGGTGGATAGCTGGGTGGGACAGAGGGAGGGCGTGGAGCTAGAGCTTGGATCAGTGTTCATTGTTCAGTGGGCGAGTAGGCTCAGCGTCCTCAGGGCCTGCAGATGACAAGGAACTTGTATCTCTGACAAAATAAAAACTTAAGGGGACTTACTGATTTCATTTAATTAAGTCATAATTCTTATGTGCACAGCTTTTGGATTCCCCTTTCTGTTATTGCAGTTTAAAATGAAAAAGGAACGACAAGAAGGGAGATGGGGAAGCAGGTGGTTGTTGTAGAGGGTGCTCCGGTGTCAGGCCTTTTCCTCCACTCTCTGCCCTTTTGTGGAGAAAACCACAGGTGGGCATGAGTTCCAGACCTGAAGAGAGAATTACCTCCCTCTTGTCACAGTTCAGTGATGAATCCACTGCGACAGGAGGAGAAGAGGGAACGTAACTCTGGGTACACATGGCGCTAGCGTTAAATCAAGCTAGTTCATCCTGATTAACATGGGTTCGCTCAGAAGCAAATAAATGAGTCGTCACCTCTGATTGAAACACGCTCATGAGAAGAGACATTGTAGGACCACTCCAGAAAGTATCGCTTCGATCCCTGAAATTGAAAAAAGATCTTCTGACCTTGCAATTCAACAATAGTGCCATCCCGACTGTCCACAGCTGAGGGCTGGCCGTGGTTTTCGAGCACCCACTTCCGTTCCCGAGGGGAAGACATGTGAGCCCTCCACACCCACTTCCAGAACCCCTGTCCTGCTGTCTCTCAGGACCACAATGGCCTTAAGCTGACTGAATGGCTTCTCAAAGGGCAGGACCAGGGTATGCTAGTGAGGCATTCCTTCCAGCCACAAAATTGAGGGGATCACCAAAACCCTCAGGAGTAAGGACAAATATTCTCAAAAGAAGGGCCAAAATTTATGATGGGCAAAATATCTACATTTTAAATAAAGACAGAATTGGTTTATTGGTCTTACCTTTTGCTGTAAACTCCGGTAGAACTCGTTGTTGTATGGCTGAATGGGAAGAATCTCATTTCCAGGAATGAGGCGAACTAGACCTGTGTGGGGACCTGTGTGGGCCCCGGAGGACACAAGGGTTCACCATCCATACCCAGTGGCAGAATCACCTGCCGGGATTGTGGAAATACAGATGGCTCAACCCCAAACAAACCCAGAATTCCTGATTTAGCAGATTCGAGGTGGGACGCCCAACAATGTGCGTTTCTAACCAGTTCCAGATAATGGGGTTCCTGCTGATGTAGGGGTCACATTTTCAGAACCACTATGAAGACTAAGCCAGCAGGACCCATGGTAAGAGCTCCTTTAAAGGAAGTACCTTTGATCACTGAGTGAGTGGTTGAGATGTCATAGTGCCAAGGTCAGCTAATGAGTATATTCTGAGGGGAAGGAATATTGAAGATGAATTTCTTACCCTTTGTATTTTTAAGGAGCATGTCATTACTCACACGGGGTTGGGGGAGGTGACACTCAGCTCTCTACTGCCCAGGACAAGACGACCTATTTTAGACACTGGGCACAGTGGGACTCTGATGCCCACCCCCATGTTCTAGGGCAGGTATAACCCTGACAGAGTTTGAATTTCAATTTGGCTTCAAAGACCACTATTCTGTAGTGCTCCCCTGCTGTTCTTTTTTTAAAAAATATTTTTTTTATTTATTTGACAGACAGAGATCACAAGTAGGCAGAGAGGCAGGCAGAGAGAAAGGAGGAAGCAGGCCCCATGCAGAGCAAAGAGCCCGATGCGGGGCTCGATCCCAGGATCCTGGGATCATGACCCGAGCCAAAGGCAGAGGCTTTAACCCACTGAGCCACCCAGGCGCCCCTCCCCTGCTGTTCTTGACACCCTTCCCTGGACTGCTACCTGGAGCCTTCCCATAGTGATGCAGCCAGACCCGGCCTCCTCGGGCCCCCTCTGAGATGGGTGGGACTGGAGATGGAGAAGACAATCCACTTCAGATCAGGCCAGGCTAAAGGACATCTTGAAAGCTAGCCACTGGTTGAGAACTAAATTTCCCAACTTCATTAAGCTTCCACTGCTCCCAACTGAAACTCCATTCTGCTGGCTTTATTGATAGCACCTCCAAGTCTCATCAGGCAGGGGACCCAGGAAGGGGCAATTTATGGTTGTGTACACTTTATTTTTTTATTTATTTTTAATAATTTTTTATTATGTCATGTTAGTCACCATATAGTACATTGTTAGTTTTTGAGGTAGGGCTCCAAGATTCATTGTTTACATATAATACCCAGTGCTCTGTGCAATACATGCCCTCCTTAATACCCACCACTGGGCTAAACCATCCTCCTACCACTTTCCCCTCTAAAATCCTCAGTTTGATTCCCAGAGTCCATGGTTCATCTTCCCCTCCAATCCCCCCCCCTTCATTTTTCCCTTCCTTCTCCTAATGTCCTCCATGCTATTCTTTATGTTAGACAAATAAGTGAACCTTATGATAATTGTCTTTTTCTGCTTTACTTATTTCACTTAACATAATATCCTCCAGTCCCGTCCATGTTGATGAAAAGTTGGGCATTCATCCTTTCTGCTGGCTGAGTAATATTCCATTCTGTATATGGACCATATCTTCTCTATCCATTCTTCTGGTGAAGGGCATCTCATCTCTTTCCATAGTTTGGCGATTGTGGACATTGCTTCTATGAACATTGGGGTACAGATGGCCCTTCTTTTCACTGCATCTGTATCTTTGGGGTAAATACCCAGTAGTGCAATTGCAGGGTCATATACTTTAAATGATGTTCTTCTTTTGATTCAGTCTGACAGTCCATGATTTTATGACATGACATGGCACAACCTAACAACTTAAAGGATTGATTAAATTAAGTAGAAGGGTCAAAACACAAATTAGGAAATGTGGGGAATTATTAGTAGGGCCCCTGGGTGGCTCATTTAGTTACTCGTCTGCCTTTGGCTCAGATCGTGATCCAGGGGTTGTAGGATCAAGCCTCCTGTTGGGCTCCTTGCTCAATGGAGAGTCTGCTTCTTCCTTTCCTTCTGCCCCTCCCCACTCACACTCGTGCATGCATGCTCTCTCTCTCTGTCAAGTGAAATATTTCTTTAAGAAAGAAAATAGTAACATCGTTGTTATTTTAAATTTTCTGTTCTTTCTACTTATATGACTACCTGCAATTCATTTGGGCAGTGGACTTTTGTTTTTGTTATGTTTTCTATTATAGCACTGCAGAGAATGGATGTAAGTCTGTGATGGTTCTGCTGGAAAGGAGGCAGGAAACCATGTGCTGTCAGCAAGAAATGAATTCAAAAGAAGTCAATAAAAATGGAGATAAATACTCAGATCTTCTCTGCCTTATCTTATTTTCCACTCCCACCACCACCCCCAGGTGGGGGAAGGGAAAACATCTCTGACTCCCGAGTCCTTCTCTGGATCCCAGGAGTTCCAGAAGAATGGGGAGTTCAGAGAGGTGTTGGAGAAACATCCAGGGAGTCATGTGTGCGACTCAGGTTGTTCAAGCACAGGCTGCAGGTGTTAGTGAGATAGTAGGTCTCTAGACACCATGCAAAGGGGAAGTCAAGGAATGGAGCCAGGGAATGAAAAGTGTTGGAAGCCCAGGACATACTCTCCATGTCCTGACTCCATTCCCTGCTGCACATCTGCCTCATCTTTCTAGTTTTGCAGGTTGGCTCACTGAGGAAGGTAGATGTATTCTCACTTCCAACATTATCCACTCCACCCATGAAAACAGTCCAGCTGAGACTGTAGTAGCTTCATTGCCACTTTGGCTGTGGAGGAGCGTTGTCTGATTGCCCAACTAGCTGCAGGTGTTCAAGCAGAGTCCAATCAACCTCGGATGAAGCATCATCAGTTGAGTGCACTCCCCTTGCTACTTGGGGTTCTCATTGGTTGGATAAACTCTATAGACAGATGGGCAGTCCTTGGTCTTGGGCTTGGAAGACACTTCCAAATTATCCCCCACACTGGGTGAGTGCCTGGCAAGAATGTTACTGAGAATTAACCATCAGATGTGATTTAAAGCAAACAACCTTTCAAGTCTCCTCTGACACCACTCTCACAACGTGACTGACAAGGAAAAATGGAGAGAATGCAAGAGGAGGGACAGCACTAGGATTGTGCCTCCCTTCGTGACATTTTGAAGATTAATTCAATGTTTTTGTAAGAGCTTTAAAGATGAAAGGGGCTGGAAACAACATTATGTCTTTACTACCAATTCCTGGGAAAGGAGGTTGAGAGATGAATTGGTTTCAGGGCTGTAATTTGCAATGACATTCACTGCAGAATTGCCTTCACTGTGTTTTATAGCATCTTTCACCTCATGTAGACTTACATAAGGCCCAAGAAACTAGAGCTCTGGGAGGAGAGGAAACTAGGACTTCAGGGTTACCAATTAGCCCTATGGTAAGCTCACCACACACACTGTATGTAATTAATCCTTCACAAATGGTGTGTCAGGGCTGGAACAGCCCTTGGGGGTGACCTGGTCTCACTCCCTCATTTTACAGATGAGGAATGAAAGCCGGGAGCTAGATGCTATCATTTGGGTCTCCTCGTGGTCATTGAAGTCACAGAAACACAGACCATTTTTCTACATGGTATGGTTTGGAGGATTCTGGGAAGCCCTTTTCAAGCAACTTGAAAATACTTTAGGTATTAGCCTATTACTTATTGTAAGAGCCACACCAGTTGTGATTCCTAAATTTCCACGAAGCAGGACTTTCTACTCCCTGTCCTCTTTAGGCAAGAAAATACCTCAAGGACAGACACTAGATTGATTTAGCCACCCATTGTGACGTTAACTGGAATAATAAAGGAAATGAACTCAAAAGTCACAGGAATAGGAGACTGAGTCTCCTCCTTCCCCACATGAGCTGTGGGGCTTCTGACAAATTATTTCCCTCTGGAAATGTCATTTTTATCATCTGTAAGAATGGAAAACTGAGTATTAGTCTCATAGAGCAGATAGGATTACACAAAATGGCTTAAAGCTTGACTTGACTCCCAATCGGCACTGAGTAAATAAAAGAAAATGGTGGTGACCCAATAAATGGAAGGCACAGTTCTCATCATCCTCCTCGTCATTTCTGGGCATATGTCTAATGCAAACAGTGCCTTCCCGGTGGAGGGTGGGCCTGCGATAAGAGGAAAAGAAAAGAAGAAGGAACATGAGTGCAGAAAAGGAGATCTAGGACATGGAAGAAATCCTGTGTGTTTCGTAGTTTGGTAGATGATCGGTTCTGGCTTATGCTGACCAAATTAAGACTCTCAGGGATTCATGGGTTAAGATTAAAAAAAATATATCCCTTGAGTTCAAGAAATTCTCAGTGATGGTTATGTTGCTATCAAAGTTGCCACCAGTCATATTTCAATCATTTGATTCTTAAGAAGTTTCTCAAAAGGCAAATGAGACATAACCAATGGAAGTAAATGTAGGTATATGTTCTTTTCACTCTGTTTTCACAAGCAAATGTTTTGAGCTTGTTTTTCATTTTGAGCATAGAAAGTTTTGAGGACCTCTTGGTTTGAGCCAAGGACCTGAGGACCTGTGAAACAACCCTGAGCCAACATCTGACTTTGGGATCTACAGATAACTCCTGAGGTCTTTCTGACTTCAGTTCCTCAACCTGCCATCAAACCCGCCTGACCAAATCTGGTGTTCCTGGGAACTGGGCAAAGAGAAGTCAGCTATGTATAGAAGAATGAAACTTGACTATTCTCTTATACCATACACAAAGATAAACTCGAAATGGATTAAAAAAAAAAAAGGAAGGGATCTGTCAAAATCCTATAGGAAAACGTAAGCAGTAATCTCTTTGACATCGACCACAGCAACTTCTTTTAGGACATGTCTTCTTTCAGGTCATGGGATGGAGCACAGTGTTGGGCTCTGTGATCAGCAGGGAATCTGCTTGGGATTCTCTCTCTCTCTCCCTCTGCACTTCCCACCTCTAAAAAATAAATATGTGTTTTTAAAAATGTGAGGCTCTGGGAGATTATCTATAACCCAGGATTTCTGTGAGACATTAATGACACGGTGTCTGGAAGTGCCTCACAGCATGTTTGTGCATCAGTGACTCCTCAGCTGTTCTCTCTGCCAATCTTTCTATTCAGTGATAGGATCTTGGTTAAAAAAAAAAAAACCTAGAGGCGGGATGCCTGGGTGGCTCAGTTGGTTAAGCGGCTGCCTTCGGCTCAGGTCATGATCCCAGCGTCCTGGGATCGAGTCCCACATTGGGCTCCTTACTCGGCAGGGAGCCTGCTTTTCCCTCTGCCTCTGCCTGCCTCTCTGTCTGCCTGTGCTCTCTCTCTCTCTCTCTCTAACTAATAAATAAATAAAATCTTTAAAAAAATCTAGAGGCTGTAGATATTTTGCTAATATTATTTTTTCTTTTGGCCCCATTAACCCAGAGACTGGTTTCCCAGAGAACTCCTGGTCAGTCATGAGTCTGAGGCACACTCAGAACTTTTCTTCATTGGGGTCATTTATTCAGAACCTCCTCTTCAGTGCTCACGAGTTCTTAGTGATAGTCATGTTCATGTTAATTTTCTGTCTCCTTTAACTCCTCAATGAGCTGCTTAACAGCAGGAACAATCTTTGGTAGAATACTCTTTTAGCTCCATAAGTAGATCAACAGGTCATAAATCTTTCTTGAAGTTCAAGACCAGATATTTGAATTTTCAATGGTAGGAGACAAAACATGTGCTTCATGAGAGTCAAGAATGTAAGGATTTACTCATTGTACCCAGTGTCTTCTTATTCTACTAGCTGGTAGATTATTATTATTTCATTGTCTACATGATAGTAGATGAAGCTATCATGATTTCTCTTTGCTTTCAACTTTAAAAAAAAATGTGTTCAAGGTTTCTGGGGAGAAAACCACATTAGCCAGGGAAACAGACAGTAATCAGAGCAACAATCCTTCTTTCTCAAGTCATAAATCCCAGATATAAAAAAGAGAAAGGAAAAAATTATATAGAAGTAGACTAAGGTAATGCCACATCTCACAGCTGCCTTGGACTCTTGGACCTTTTGAGAAATTTGAGCTATTTCATCATGGGTGAGGGTTTTGGGACTCTATTTGTGGAATTTATTTTTCATGGTCCAATGATGAAAATAACAGTAAGTTCCACAAATAGATTTCAAGTGGGTCAAGCATTTCAGTTTGGAAAGTTACTCTCCTGAACGGTAAGTTCCATCCATGCCAGGAAGGGCTTAGGACAAAAATGACGTGTGAGAGCAAAGCAGCCAAGTCCTGCCCAGTCCTGGTCCTTGCACCACCAAGTGGGACTTGAGGGCATGGGAGGGGAGAGGACCGTGAGGGATTTGTGTTGTGGCCCTTCTTTCTGTAACTGCCCCCAGAAGCTATGCGGGCAGCACACCCTTACATAACTTCTTAATGGAAGACTCCTGACTCCAGCTCTTTTTCTCACAGACACAGTTGGGTGTCTTCATGGGTCCTGGGAAGAGAACTGACCTAGCAGGTGTGTGGCCCCATGAGGTGTGGAGTCACAGGGTGGGAAGGAGTGATGGAACACTTGGTCTCCCTGTTGGGGGACGCAGTCTGTCCTTCCCTCCGGGTTGTCCCATAACTCTGTGCTGTAGATTAAATGCTCTCTCCTCTCCTTCCCTCCGTGGGTTTGAAGCCAAACATGATTTCACATTGCCAGGTCTTTGGTTAAGTCACCCTTTGGACAGCTAAGTTAAGAAGCCCCCATCCCTTAATGTTTCTAGGAACTCTAACCCATGAAGCATGTGGAATGCCTCACCATACAATATGGAATCCTTACCAACTAGTATTTTCCCCACCAACACAATTTACTTTATGCCTCTTAGCAAAAACAACAGTACTTGTTTAATGGGCAGAATTCTAAGAAAGCTGTCCTGATTCCCAGCCCCATATGCACCTGGATGATCCCTTTCCCTTGAGAGTGGGCAGGCCTGTGAATGGGAGGGGCTAACACTCCTGTGCCCACTTACTCATCCTCAGACTCTGAGCTAACCAAAATGAAGATTATTCTGGTAGTCCTGACCTCATCAGGCAAGCCCTTTCTGAAGTCACAGGTATTAAAAGTGTAAGAGACATTCAGTGTGAGGGGGTTCTCTGTCATGGACTTTGACTCTGAAGGGGACTCCTAGTGGGTCAGAGTGAGACCCAGCTGAAGCTAGCAGGGAATCGAAACTTGCAGAGAATCTGAGTGAGCCGGAAAGGAATCCTTCCCTAGTAAAGCCTCTGGAGGGGAAGGCAGGAGGGGAATCAGCTGATAGTGCTTGGACTTGGGATAGACAGAACTGTGAGATTATAAATGTCTGTTATTTAAAACCACTAAACTTATGGTAACTTGTTAGACGTTGGAGAAAGTAAATACAGGCACTCATCTACGTGCTGAATGTTGTAGTAAAGATGTGTCCTGTATTTTCTCATTTAATTCCCGTAGCAACACTATGTCCACTGTTAGAACCAGAAAACAGGAGCTTGGCTCAATGGACCAAAGCAGCAAAGATTGCTTCCTCAAATCCTGCAAATGTCACCCTCGCTGAATTTGAATCTGTAAGACATCCCCAAGCCATGTTCTTCCCTCGGCATTGCTGTGTCTGTCCTTACAGTTTTGATGCTGATGCCCTATGGAAGTATTTTATGCTGAACCATTTGGTTTCTTATAGGTATGAGCCTCTGAGGACGTGATCGGCCATTTAATTGTGCTTTTGAAGAACCTAACTCAGCCTTGAGTATTAAAATTATTAAGCTAAAGTCTTTCACAAAATGCAAGTGGAATTAATCTCTCTCTGTCCTTCCTTTTTAAAAGATGAAGAGTGCATGAGGGCACCCGCTTGGAGCTCCTACGGTGTCCTGCCCGCCCTCCTGCTACCTTCCCCGGACCCCTCCCCCACCCCTGGAGAGGCTTTATTGACTTGCTTTATTGGCTTTATTACTAAATTCGTATCTAATCTCCAATCTCCCTCCCAGACCAAGAAAAAAGAAAACAAAAAACACTGCTGGATCTGCAGCTTGAAGCTTAAAATCGAGTCGGCTTGCTGCTGGACTCCTTCCAACCCGGTACCTTAGACCAGGTGAGTGGGTGAGTGTTTTCCTTGTGACAACATCTTCACCTTGTAGCCAAGTTCCATGTATTGAATTATGATCTGGTCCCATCATGCATTCCTTCAAGGAATTGCTCTATCTTTAGAACTGCCAGAAACCCAATCTTTCCCCATCCAAACACAAGATTGCTAGGGAGGTTAAGTAAATATGCCCTTGCTCCCACATGGGAGAACAGAGAAGGCAGAGTGAAAATTGCAGAAAGAATTGGAAGACAGAGTGGAGGGCAGAGTTCCATTCTGGGCACAAACTGGAATATGAAGGCAAGATGGAAAATGACATTACACTGAAATGAAGGGAAAAGCTCAGACAAAATTGAGAAATATAAAACCACTTTCCCCCGAACAATGAGTAAGGAAGAAAATTCAGGGCAGACCACAAGTGCGTAAGACCTAGCAGC
>RCUC01115016.1:0-35574 GCA_003697995.1 Taxidea taxus jeffersonii
AAGAAGCAGTCCCCGTCACCGGATAAATTCTACATCAGGCCTGTGCTAACTGCGGCCCCCAACTCTCTGGGCTGCTGAGCTGGCCTCATCCTGCTTCGAGACTCGGTGCCAGGTGACCGCCTCTGTCTGTAAGCCAGCTCTCATTCCTCGAAGAAATGCCATCTGGGTGAGCAGGGAAGTTTTCCCAAATGAGGGCCAAGGCTGGGCCTCCAGTATTTTGGGTAGATTTGGTTCTTTGAGGCAAGAGTTTTGGAGTTTATAGAAATGGTGTGGATGGGAGGGCCTGGAGAAAGTCTCACCCACAGATGGGCCAGTGGAGTTTCAGAGCTCCTTCAGGACTCTGCCTGCCTCCCAGGCCAGCCGCTGGTACCCTGCCCCTCCCCGGAGTGTTTTACAGGTGGAAGTTTCCCTACAGGTGAAATGTTAACCCAGTGTTTCTGGGGCAGGAGACCAAGGCAATGCTCGCTCCGGGAGATCACAGGCACTGTCATGATCTCTGGAAGGCATGGGGCCCCTCTGACCTTTGCCTTTTAGCTCACGGACAGATTCTTTCTAGTGTTTTATCTAGTTTATCGAAGTAGGCCCTTACGAGGTATGGGGCAGCTGCCACGGTCAGGCAGGGATTCAGAGTACAGGTACCTTTCATTGGGAAGCAGCACGGTACCGACAAAACCCATGGCAAGGAGGAAGCCCAGGACAGGGGGCTTTGGGAGTGCAAGCCCTGAATAGTGGAGTATCCCGGGAGAGAGGCGAGGGAAGGTGAGTTCGTTTAGCTTCGCCGCCCAGGACAGCTCTGTGGCCCTTCCCTTCCCATCTCAAGTGCCCCCCCCCCCACAGGGCCCCCTTCACTTGCCCCCTCGCAGCAGGGACCCCGCTGGTTCTTTCCTCTAGCCCATCCTACACGCAGCTGCTCCAGTTATGCTCAAAAATGCACATCTCCTGGCCCGCCCATCTCAGGCTAGAAACCCTTCTGTGGCCTTCCAGAGCTGCCCACACCCTCTCCACAGCCAGCTCCCTCACCTCCGTGCTGCTTCCTGCCAGCTTCAACTCCCTGGCTCTCCCAAACATAGGGGTCTTCTCATTTCTCTAAGTCTCTGCCTTTCCTTCTGCTTCGAATACCCTTTCCTTCAACCACCGACCCTTGTCCACCGGCTAAACTCTCCAAGATTCGGTTCCAACATCACTTCCTCGGCAAATGAGGTGAAGAGAGCAGGAATGGAAGCAGCTTTGCCCCCGGGCCCTCCAAGCAGTGAGAAGGCCGATGGTAAAGGGTACAACCCATCTGGATTGAAAGCAAGGCCTCTGAGATGCTAGCTGGGGTCCCCGAAGACCCTGCCTGGACAGTCTGTCGTGCAGAAGCTGTGGAAGGAAGGGGTCACCTAACTGCTTTCAGCTCCTCCACATCTGATTCCATCTTCTGTCATCACACAAGACACGTTTTTGGGGATACTCTTGGGTACATGTTTATCTGTCTTCAGACTCTGAGCCCTTATAGGCAAGGAGTGTCTTAATCATCTTTGGAGTTCCAGAATCTAGCTGAGAACCCAGCACATAGTAGGCACACAGAAAATCTTTGACTAACTAAATATGGACCTTGAAGTTTGAGAGTGTTCCTTTACCTTGCACACTGTTCTCTCCATAACTATGTAGTATCGCTTTCTCTAAAACCTAACTCAAGACTCACTTCCTGGAGAAGCAGGTTTTGGTTTATTAGTTCGTTGATTTGAGCATCAAAGGTTAATGAGCACCTACCATGTACCAGGCATTTTTCTAAGCACTGAAGGGTGGTGGGTACAAAGATAAGAGTTCCAAGCCCACACCCAATCCCTAGCAGACCATGTCCTCACTTGCCAGCCATTTAGCTTTCTTGTAATCCCTCAAAGCTCCTGGCATCCACAGAGCCTGGGACATTGTGATCAAATACCACGATGCCCAGCATCATGGCCCAGGGGTAAAAGGCCCAGCTTTGCCTTCAGGTAGCTCACAACCTCACTAAGGAGACAAATAGTTTGTTCATGGGATCAGTGGACACCCTGGGAAGTCCCAGCCAGGGAAGATCTTGTGTTGTTAATTCACAGCCTCTGGGAAGTAACGGGGTCCACAGGTTCTCTGGACCAAGAGCTACTATCCAGTTATTTCCTGTCTTTATAAAGATGTGAGTTTCATCTTCTAATTTGATGGGAGGCTCCTCAAGAAATGGGACAACATGGCCTCATGTCCAGTGGCCACTTTCCCTGATCCCCATCTCAGCTCCTTATACAGGCCAGGGTATGAGTGAATGACAATCACCATGGACAAGCATTCATCACTGGGTGTCCCAATGAGACACAACCAAAGAGCCCAACATGTTCTCACCCAATGGGAGAGTACACAACGGAACCCAACGGGCTCTCCAGTTCTGGAGGTAAAGGAGAGGGAAGGGTTTGGTGGATTCCCCCCACCCCAACATGGTGCCTCTTTTTTTGCTAAATGTTACCCTCAGATTCTGAGTGTTTTCTACAAGAAGATACCAAGACTCAAGTCCAGAAGACTGTGACTTTGACAAATGCCATTTGGGTCTCTCTTCACTGACTATTTGTACTAGTGTTGCCTTGTCCTTCCTGCTTCCTCCCACCTTGGTTCCCAGATAGCTCCTGGTGTTACTCCTTCTCTAGGATAGTTTAACCAGAAACTTCTTTAGACCTATGCTTCGGGGCCTTGGTTCTCACCCATTGGGTTGTGCTCTGTGTTGTTTGCCGTCCTGGAGGCCAGCATTGCTTATATTAGCTTGTTGATGTCATGGCCATCTGTAGCCTATATCAAACCCTGGGTGCTTTGAAGTTCAATGTGCAATAAAAAGTTCATTAAAAAAGATGGGGAATCATGAAAATAAGGTTATGGAAATGTTAACAAAGGATCATTTCCTGCTTCCTGTACATTTTTCCCTTTTTTTTTTTTTTTAATGTATTTCTCTGAGGAATTTATGTCACTATTAAAACTACGGAAGAGTTAAAGGAAGGACAGGCCTGGGTCAAAAAGAGGGTGAGATTCCTGAGGAGATATCTTGGCCAAGGCCCAGCCCGTTTTCTTAACTGAGAGCTTGGGGATCTAAGGGGAGAATTTACGCCAGGAAAAAAAAAGCAGGGACAAATCTAGGATTCATAGGACTAACAGTTGGAACCCAGCCTTTTTCACAGGGATGGCTCCAAATGGATCGCAGCAACCTCTTTGATTGCGTGAGGCCTTCACCAGTGTCGGGAACCCTTGGAATCACTGGGTTCCAGCCTCCGGGCAGGGACTGGTGTTGGCACACGCCCCTTACCCCCCTTGAGGAAGAAGAGGAGAGAGGGATGGACGGAGATGGAAAGCAGAGAACAGAGCAGAGGAAGTCAAGAGAAAGAGAGGCACACAGGGTAGGGGGCAGAGGTCATTAAAACTGCCTTGGGGCTTGCCCGCTCCCACACTGTCTTGCCAGTTATGACCCTCTGACATGAACAGAGATCAAGTTCCAAGCTTTGTGGGGTGTTAAACACTAAAAGCAGATCAGTCCCTGGCATGGCCATAAGAGAGTGTTCTTTACTGGCCTGGCCACAGCCGGGCATTTAGCCAAGAGGGAAGGCCCTTGGGGGCTCTGCGTTCTGACTTGACCGTGGCCAAATGGACATTTTGGGGGACTTGGCTGAGGCCAGGCTCCAGTCAGTCTCAGAGCCAGGCTCCTCTCCCCAAACTACCTGGCCTCCTGGAAGACTCCTGGTTCTTGTGTTAAAGGAAGGGCAGCCACAGATGACGAACCCTGGTAAATACACTGTCACTTCTCTAACGACAAAGGGCACACCATCAGCACCTTTATTTCTTGGCATTCACACACACAGAGATGCTGGAGTAACACATGCCAGGAACCAAAGCAAAAGAAAAGTTCTCCATGGGCAAGGGTCCTCTGGTTTGCACAGACCCTCCATGCTTGGGCAGGGGGCATGCCCAGACCTAATGCACGCTCAGTCCTGGCAGCCTTGCTGACCTCTATTTTGGGGGGCAAATATCCCTAGAGACTCATTTGCTTCTATGAGCATTAATGACCATTTAATTACTACTCATGTTTAATAGTAAGCAATTATGCAATGATCGCTTACTTTTCAGCCCGAAAGCCACTGTGCGTGAATTTCCACAGTATACACGCTACATCTTCGCTATGGCGATTACAGTGCCATAGCCTACCCAAGTGACCACGAAGACCTCAAGAGATGGCACATGTAATCGCCAACCCTGCAAGGTTTGGGGAAGTGCAGCCGGATGCGCCCGCTCAGAGCCCAACTCACCCTTCCTCTCGCAACTCGGCTGTAGTTGAGCCTCATGAGTTCTGCAAACCTCCGCTCATAGAGGTGAAGCAGGAGCACCAGGTACAAGCCTGAATTCATCAGCTCATTTTGTGCCTAAATATGGAAAAGAGGCTTTTAAGTTCATCTATAAAATATTCATGATGTAAATCATGGGGCGGACGGAGGGAAAAAAATAGAGAAAAGAACTGACAACAAAAAAAATAGAAAAAAAAAAAAGAAATCATGGGGTGGAGGGAGGTAACAAGGCAGCAGGACAAGGCCTGTCCTTGGGGATCAGAGAACTGAGCCAGAGGGGATTCAGCGTGGAGGCTGCGCAGTTGTTCTGGAATTATCTGCTACTGAGTGGAGGATGCCCTTGGAGAGCTCCACACTCCAGGCTCAATCCCATGCGGTGAGCATTTATGGGGCACTTACGTGCCAAAGACTTGAGCTGGGTGTTGTGGGTAACATGGGGCAAAAGGTTCTCCGTGGGAGAACCTTGTTCAGAAATAGTTCCAGAACCAGCTAGATGGGTCAGCTACAATGAAGGGGCACAGGGGAAGAGGACGGGTGTACTAGGACTTGGGGAAGGCCTCTTGGATGGTCCTTAAAGGATGGGAGGGCCTTTGGTTGGCTCTAAGGGTTGATGAGGGCCTTCCGGACAGAGGCACTGAACGCCAGCAAAGGCCTGGGGGCTGGGAGAGCAGAGCACGTTTTGGGTAACATTCCCTACTCATGAGCATGGCTGGAGTATATGGGAAAGTTGTTTGTTCTGGATTGAAAACATTTTTTTGGCATGAGCTGCGGAGATGGGAAGGGGGGAACCCATCAGGTAGAACGGGGAGTCTGGGCATCATGCTGTGTGTGTGTGTGTGTGTGTGTGTGTGTGTCTGTGTGTGTGTGTCTCTGTGTGTGTGTGTGTCTGTGTGTATAGCTCCTGGGCTCTGAGCAGAGCACTAAACACGATGGGATGAGTGTTTTAGGAAGGCAAACGTTTCTGTGGGAGAACTGGGGGACACAAAGGCACAGGGCATTTTATCTTCCTAGATCCCTCGTTTGTCTGGAGAAAAGGCCCCAGGCCTTGGGTCTGTATGTTTCTCTCTCTATAACTGGGCTTAAGGATGGTCTCATCTATGACCCCTGCCCTGGCTGGTCTATTATTTAACTCCCCGACAGTGAGTGTGCGCCCGGCAGTCCCATATGGACTGGGAACCGCAGGGCCTTGGCTCATCGCTTCCTCTTTTGGTCATTTGGCTTATATTGTGCTTCTTTTCTGAACATCTCCCTCCCACCATTCTGAGGCTGTGTCCATAGCTTTTCCAGCTGCCACAATGTCACCACCCTGCAGAAGCCTTCCTGATGAATCTCCTTTGTTCCACTCATCCCTTCCCTTCCTGCTTCCTAACTCTTTCTATTGTACCCTACATCTTGCCCTGGTTCATGTTTTCGCTTTTTCTCGGTGGGTGGGTTGTGTTTTATTGTTCTCCCTGGTGCTTGGAACATAGGGAGGTACCAGGCAGGATCTGGCTGATGATAGCTCCTTGGTCCTTGGTTCCTTGGCAGCAGTCTATGCTGCAAGGCCTCACCCTGGGGACCCTTCCTAGACCTTCAATAAGTGAGGAGCCATTAGTAATGACTCCTACCCCTCCGCTGCTCTGTTTCCCCACATGGTCTCCTGTCAAGTCCCCATGGGTGGGGGTAGGGATAGGCCAGCAGGTGCTCCCGAAGTTCCTGGGAGACTAACAGCCTCAGCAGGGAACATGGCCCTCTGTCTCACCCTGGGGAGAGGTCAGAAGTGTGACCTTTTTCCTGGGATAACCGAAGCTCAGACCTGACACAGGGACCACCTCAGTGCCTTTCCCTTCTTTCCGAGCCCATCTCCTTGTCCCCGTTCCATCCAGGACAGCTCAGGAAGCTGGCCCAGGACACGCCTCTTCCAGGACGAAACAGCTGCCAGAAAAGGTACCCAAATCGAGCAAGGATCAATGTGTTCTTCCTTCCGAGTCCGGTCCAAGTCTGGATCTTGCCCACTGGCCCCATGGTCATGGCTCAAGGCCCCTCCGCTCTCCTATAGACCTGCCTTGAAAGGCTCTAGTCAATTGTCCTTAGCAGTTAGCCTCCTATTTTTAGACTTTGATCACGTTTTCTTTTCTGTGCTCTTCTGACCTTGGCCTAGAGCAGGCAGAGAGGAAGATGCTTGTTTTCACTTTTTTCTCCTCGCCTCCTCCCACCTTCCCCCTGAGTCTGCGCCTCCTTTGCAGCCTGTCTTAGAAGCTACCGCCCTTGGGAAGCCTTCCTCACTCACCGGTCAGCTCCTCCCCGCACACCAAGCCTTGCCCCCTGTTTGCTTTTCTCGCTGGCACTGGCGGTGGCCTCTCCACTTGTTTTCTCTCCAGCACTCTCTTCACCAGGAAGCCTTTCTGCTCAGAGACCCTCCGATGCATAATGGCAAATCAACCAGCTAGAAAATGGCTTGGAACTATCAGGTTTGTCAAAGCATTCAGGGAAATCATTTACTTTTTATGACTCAATAAGGCCTGGAGGCATGCAGATGGGAAAATATCCACTAATGTTTTCTGCAGATAATTTGAAAAGTCACTTCTAGCAGATTGTGTCTCTTCTCGGGTCTGTGGGAGGGAACCTGTCACGCCGCACCGTAAATCTCACTGGCCGGGCTCCTTGATGTGCGCCCCTCGCAGAGCTGGTGATGCCCCACGGAGGGGCTGGGCCGGCCGATCAGAGGAGGCATGTGCTGGGGAGCTGGGAGGCATGCTCCTGACCCGAGCCGCAAGTGGGAGGGACTTGTTCTCAGAGAGAATTCCAGGGCATTCGCTTGGCAAGGGCAAAATGAGCTAGCTTTTGGAGCATTCTTCTTTGGAGCTGCTCCCGACCTTTCCTCCTGACCTAGTCACATGGGGGCATGGACACCCCCATGTAGTGTCGACAGGGGTGGGGCAGGGAGCAGGCTTCAAAGGGAGGGGGCTTGTGAAGCCATGGAGGAGAGCCCTGGAGCACTCCGGCTGCCTGCCAGATGTTTTCCTTTCTTTTCTCTTGCCCCACTCCCACCCCTTCATTCTGTTTAATATTCATTTTGGCTAAGGGACTTGCTACCTATGGCAATTCTCAATATAATCCACTCAAAGAAGCAGACGGCTTGGATGAACGTCTCATCAAGTCCCCAAACGTGTTCAAGAGATGCTCCCAGGTATGAGGGTGATTAGGTGGCTGCGTGTGGCCAAGGACATCTGTCCATGGCTGAGATGCAGCAAAGCCAGGCCTGTGCCTCAGAGCAATGACAGCCAGAGGCCCGCTG
The DNA here is from genome assembly GCA_003697995.1 of Taxidea taxus jeffersonii. Lineage (NCBI taxonomy): Eukaryota > Metazoa > Chordata > Mammalia > Carnivora > Mustelidae > Taxidea > Taxidea taxus. The sequence continues at coordinate 7,609 of RCUC01115016.1, forward strand.
AGACCCTCCTCTGCTGACAGAAGTGCACCTCCATCACGCAGTGGGCGTGGACCCCCAGAATGGGCAGCCTGGGGCCGGCAAGAGCCAAGACTTTGGGCAGAGCTTTAACTGTGCATGGCCAAAGTGACTCCATTTATAAAAGGGAGAAGTCACCTCTATCCTGCCTATTTCCCCAGGGTGTTAGAGCTAAATGAGCTAATTCAAGGGGACATGGTATTTTGCAAAACAAAAATATCCTGTAAGAGGCAAGAATGAAAACTAGGTCTCAGGTCAAGGACCCCAAGTGCCTTGTGTGTGCCTGTGTTCCTCGTGCCTAGGAGCCTAGCCCAGCACCTGCGGTGTAGTGTATACTCAGTGAATGCAGGTACAGATGAAAGAACGACAAAAATGTATAATTTTGGGTCAGACCGTGGCCCATTCAGTCATGACTTTTGACGCTAGTGACTGCCAACTTGAATATGTATCAGAATTACAGAAAGGGTCTTTTAAAACAAAGCTGCTGGGTACCACCTCTCCCCCTCCCCCAGATTCTGATGCAGCGGGTCTGGGGTGGGGCCAGAGAATGTGTGTTTCTAACATGTCCCCAAGGGATGCTGACGGTACTAGGCTGGGGACCACCCATGGCTGAGAACCAGTGCTCTGAACCAAGGATCAACAGTTTGTAGCCAGTCAGCTAAATCTGGCCAGAGGATGTGCTCTGATTGGCAGGCAGGAAGGAAAGGACAGACGAACACTTCTTCAGCTGGGGAGAATCTGTTTTGCCTCCATTGTGACCACCCTGTTGTGATGACATTTGTGGGATTCTGATCATTTGTGACCTGCCTGGCGTCTAAGGCATTTAAGTGTGCAATCTGTGATCTCGACTGCTCCTCCACTTGCTTTCTCTGGGCCCATTTTGGAGTTTGGAATGTTACTTTGAGCTCTTCTAGGAGTTCTTCCTCACAACCCGAAACTCAGTGCCCCAACCCGAATCAAGGATGAGGCCACTTCCTAGGTACGGAGCCTGCACCCAGGACTCCTCCTTCCTGGGCAGCACTCTCAGGGGGAACAGATGCCTGTAGGGTTTAAGTTTTGGGCATCTTTGAGGCAGGAGGGGGGTGGGTTTGAGAGGCCACAAGCCCCATTGGGCCTAGGATTGGGCCACCAGGTCTGGGGGCCCCGTGCTGCTTCTGCCTTAGGGGACCACCCTGCACACAGCCTGTCCAAGCTCCTAATCCAGCTTCAGGAGGCCTGTTAACAAGCTCTGACCCTGCAAGGCCTACAGAAACCACCCAGTGTCTGAGAGATGTGGGATAATCAGACTTTGAGGCCCCGTGAGGGCCCACGGGCAGCAGTCACCCTTCCTCTACTCAGGTGCACTGAACCAAACCAGGGCAACACTCTGGTCTGGGCCCCTCCACACTCTCAAAGCCACTGACCTGCTACCAACTATTGATCTGTGGTTTAGAGCAGTGGTTCTCAAGGGTACACAGAGAGAGGCTTCACGCCTCTTTTTCCTTCTTGGTCTCAAATGTCTCTTCCTCAGGGAAGCCTTCTCTGGACCTGAGAGTAGGTCAGATCTCTTTGTGGCCCCACATCCCTCATTCTGATCCTCCCATGCTGGGGAGTACCCTCACTCCGCTCCTCCCTTCAGAAGGAAGTGACTGTGTTGGTCTTGGGCACTGAGGTATCTCCAGCATAGTATCTGATCGACAGCAGGCACTTTTATGTGTATTTTGCCACACTTAGAAAAAAAATTGATACCTGGCCCCATCCCAGATCAATTCAATCAGAATCTCTGGGGCCTGGCCTGGGCCTGAGTATTTTAATAGAAAAAAAAAAAAAAAAAAAAAGACAGGCAGCTCAATGTTAGTTTTTTTTTTTTTAATGTTAGTTTTAATTATAGTAGATCTTTGTGTGCTTATGATTTTTATAATTGAGGAAAAGCAAAAATCAACCAACCAATCTACATGAGAAAAATGCATAAGAGAATAAGTTAATGAGTTAGCAAGTTAGTTGAGGTTGAGTGAGACCCAGAATGGCCTGGAGTCAGTTCTAAACTTCTTCTGGTTTTGTCCCTTTCTTTGAATATGTCTATTTTGGGCACCAGCTGCCCAGCTTCTCAACAAAAGAAACTGCTTGCCAGGACCGTTGGCTAAGATGGCACAAGGGACCAGGGTTTGGGGGTCGGGAAGGGCCTGGCCCTCAGAAGCCCAGGTAGACACATCAACTCCACGGCTAGGCCAAGGGGCCTCCCCAACTGGGGACAAGCTGAGGGTAGATAACCTCCTCCCTATCTTTGCTTTAGACAACAGTTACTTCCGCTGTGGTCCGTGGAGAGTTTCTGAACTTGTCTAAGTCTTGCTTCCCTACCGTCTCAACTTTAACCGGGATTGTTAGCAAACAGACTCTAGTAAATTCATAACAGGCCATTGGAGCAGTCTGACCCACTGTGAAAGGGTGAGCCCCCCGCTGTTTTCCATCAGCACGTAAATAGTGCGTGTAGGTTCTTGGGACTTTTGTCCTTTCACCAGGTTGGGTCTGTCAATGTCGTTTCTACCTGTGATTATAACAAAGGGCATTTTCAAAAGGCTTTGATGGCCTGTCAGGTTCTTACTGAAACTAATTTAAACTCTTTTCTGCTTCCATGAAGAGTAATTACCGTGCTGGGTATTTTCTACTTCCTCCTCCAGATCCACTTTCCACCCTGCGCTGTGGCCTAGAGGCTGATCTCAATGGATCTCATTAACTAGGCCCCCTTGTTCTCTGGCTTCCCATTGGGTTTGGCCAATGGGAGGCCCTGGCGGGAGACCAGAGGGCGGGAGGAGAGAGCGGCTGGGGTAGGAATTCTCCTTGTTCTCTCTCTGCTGGGTGGTGGCGTGGTAATGGCTGCTTTCCTTTCCTGAAGGTCAGAGGCTGTTGGTGACTCTCTCCTGGAACTACGGATCTCCTGATCCTGGTGACTGCCCCCGGCCCTTGTCACTTCAGGCCTAGAATGGTCACAGGATCCCAGGATGCTTCATCACACCTTGTTGGCTTCTTTTCACTGGGTATTAAAAAGCACACACAGGACGCCTGGGTGGCTCAGTTGGTTAAGCGGCTGCCTTCGGCTCAGGTCATGATCCCAGCGTCCTGGGATCGAGTCCCGCATCGGGCTCCTTGCTCGGCAGGGAGCCTGCTACTCCCTCTGCCTCTGCCTGCCTCTCTGTCTGCCTGTGCTCGCTCTCTCTCTCTCTAACTAATAAATAAATAAAATCTTAAAAAAAAAAAAAGCACACACTAGGTGCTTATGACCTGTTTATTAACCTTGAGTAAAGCAGTTTCTTATACCCAAGAGTTACTTGATATATAATTTGGGGACCATTTTCTCCAAGACCCTGATTTTTTTTTTCCTTGTTGCTATTAAACTTGCATGACTTCAGCAAATTTGGGTATGGAGCTTGCCACACTATTCCTGTATCTGTGTCCAGTCAGCTTCTGTGGCTTCCTAGTTTTGTCCCTGACCATAGTGGGACGTCAACCAGGGTGGCGAAGACTTTTGAACCCCCCCACCCTGTCCCTCACCACCACCATGGTCTGACTTAGTAGCACACCTTCTCGGAGAAGTGAGCTTAGGGGACAGCCCCAAGCTCATCCCATGCGAGGCTTTCTACAGTGTTCTTATCAGGGAAAGCCGTTCTTCCTGCATGTGTCTCTAACTGACTTTGCCCGGGAGGCGGAGTGGTGTGAGTGGCTCTTACCCGGGATTGCTGGTGCTTCCGATAGAAGTCAGTCACGTTAAAATCATCCAGATCGACCAGCAGACCTTGCTTACACATCTCACAGGTCTTCACAGCGCCTAGATCCGCTCCTTAAATTAAAGAATTCTTTGTTACATATAACTTTGGGTCTTTATGTGTTGACACTCTGGATCTCCTTGTGCGGACATTTTGGGAGTGAACTCGTGTGTATTAGTGACTTTTTAAAAATTTTTTAAGTCAGCCATCTTCGGCAGAAAAGGGCCTTGAATCTGAGATCTGGGAAATTTTCTTCATTAATAATTTTCATTATTATGCAAGCTTCATATAAGCGAAACCCCCATGACTTTTAAATAACAGGTCTTGAGACACCTGGGTGGCTCAGTTGGTTGGGCGGCTGCCTTTAGCTCAGGTCATGATCCCAGCGTCCTGGGATTGAGTCCCACATTGGGCTCCTTGCTCGGCAGGGAGCCTGCTTCTCCCTCTGCCTCTACCTGCCTCTCTGTCTGCCTGTGCTTGTGCTCTCTCTCTTGCTCTAACTAATAAATAAATAAAAGCTTAAAAAAATAAATAAATAAAAGCTTAAAAAATTTTTAAAAAAATAAATAACAGGTCTTGTTTTCTGTTTAAATATAAACATACTGGTTCATAAAATTAGAATTGCTACATGGAGGCCGAGAGTCAGTGACACAGGTGTTTGCCAAGAAGAGGGAATAGTGGCCTGTGTTGTTGTGACAGACGTCACACAGGTCCAAGCAAAGAAGTAAACGAGGACCCAACTGATGGTTTCAAAAATCTGCCTTTACACTCGCCCAGGTGACTTCCCACCCAAGAAAGTGAGGGAGCCACGAGCCACGTATGGGAACTAGCCCAGCGATATCTGTGGCCAGTACCTGAGACCAAGCTCAGCCTCATTTGGGAAAAGAAACTTGAAAAGCCTTCCTTTGTTGCAGTGGGTTTTCTTTTTCTTCTTCTTCTTCTTCTTTTTTTTTTTTTAAACATGCATCCTAGATCAGCACTTTTTCTCTATTTATCCTAGTCCCCAAAGCAAAACTGGAAGATGGAGGAACTGTGCTGTGTTGAAGCAAATAAGCTCTGTGTCTTTTTCCCTCGTCTGGAGGCTGCATTTTTGCTAATAATGTGCCCGTGTTTATTTTATGCATTAGCAAAATAGAGGACTGATGAGTTTTCTGCATGTATTTGGTAAAGATGGGGCTTGTGCAGTTTTAGACCCCAGTTCTATTTTGCCTCACTGGGGACATAAAGAAATAGTAAATAATAGAGAACTTCAAAAGGCAAGGATAAGCGGTAATCCCATGCCTGCATTTTGTTTGCTTATTTTTTTTTTCTTTTTTAAAGTGCCATTTCTCTAATACTTTAGGCTTCTGAGTGTCCCTTGGGTCTTCCGAGCTGAATCCCACCCAGCACACTCCTACTGACATCGACGTTCACAAGCATTTAGCAGGGTTTCCGTAACATGTTTCATGAGTCATTTTTTCCTTCGCTAAATGTTTAATTGGCCCAAATTTGTAGTAAGATAAAAGATCGCATGGCAGAGTCATTAGCAGCCAAGATCCCCTTGTTTCCTCCCTGTCTGAAGGACTGAGTACCCAGCTCCCTATGAGGAGAGGAGTTTAAGCAACTTGGGTGGTGGATCTGGGTTTCTCCTGCCTGGGAAGGTGCTCAGGAGGGAAAAGGGATCAGGGAGGAGACGGTTAATCTGATCGTCCCACTGTTCATTCCTCGTTCTCTTGAGGGGGCATGGCCACAACAGGATGAGACTCTTAGGTCCCCCCAGGCTGCCTGGAAAAATGATAGCCAAGGAGGAGAACATGGAAGAGGGCAGAAAGAGGATCCTGGCTACGGGGTAAAAGGTTTTCAGGGAGTTGTGTCTCAAAGACACAGTGGTTATTTGTCATTGAGTTCTTGAGTTGCTGTTTCCTGTATTTCTGTTCAAGTTGCCCTTCTTCCCAAAACCAAACTTTAAAGAAATCCCCTGTTCTCTGCCAAGACAATGCCAGCTGACCTACCCATGCGGCTGCATTTAGGTTGTAACCTCCCCGGGGAGTTGAGAAGGGGCTTCACACCCAGTTACAAGATCTGCAAAAGCCAGAGCTGACAAAGCCCGCATGTGGAAATCTCTTTATCTAACACGGTTCTAGAAAATTCGATCAGGGCTCTTTTCCTGCCCTTACTGCAAAATTGCAGCTTTGCTCAGTTTCTTAGGTGACACCCTCCTTTCCCCACAAATAAAAGGAAGCAGAACTTGCTTTTGCCAGGTGTCCATTCGCGGGCATGGCTTGCTGTGTGCTTGCTGAGGTTCAACCGCTGACCTATTTTAGTTTCCTTCCTCCTGGGAGGGAATCTCAGCATCTCTGCTTGGGTGGGGTAGGATTCAAGCACAGATTCCAGGATTCTTCTCTCAGACTTGGGAAAACAAACTCATTTCTGTCCCACCATTAAAGGCAGCATTTGGTCTGCCGCTATCCGTCGGGGCTGTGAACGGGAGCCCTGTGCTTGGGGGCGGGGGGGGGGGGGGCATGGCTCTCCTGGCAACTGCTCCCGGAGGAGAGGGAGCTGCCGTCAAGGCTCTGAGTCCCACACTGTGGTGTCTCGCTAATTATATGGCGAGGCACTCTTGCGGCTCTTCCTTCCCCACCTACCTGATGTTATTTTCACTTTCAGCCACTTTTTTAGGCACTCCTGATGAACAAACCGCAGGCTTCCCACACAGCCGCAAGGCTCCAGGAGGGGGTTGGTTGGGGAACCCCCGGCTATCTGACAGATGCGACACAGGTCTCCCTCCTCCTCCGAGTCCTCCTCCAGGAGACTAAATGGAAAACAAGCCCTGGTGACCGGGGGGTCTCTACAGACTACAACAACTACTACTGCTTCCCAGGATGTTAAAGGGGGAGGCCCCACTAGGGCTGCCCAGGCTCCCCCATGGCTCCCTCTGACCCAATGAAGATTCTTTCAGGTGACTTATAGTAGGTGCACGGACCCTTGTATTGGACTCCTTGGCAGTTAGTGACACGTGTGAGCCGATTGCCAGAACCAGCCTTGCCACCAGAAATCTAGAGGCAGTGGACAAGGCTACAGAGGAAGACCATGAAAAAGGCTAGGAGCCCCTCTCCCAGTCATGGCCACTGTGGAAGTTGGTGGTACGCCGTGTTGGTGAGTATGTGGGATATGTGGGCAAGAGGCCTGTGTTTGAGGCTTGCCTCTGAAACTTGGGGAGTTTGATGACACTGGATAAGTTATTTAAGTTTCTCAGGTCTCTGTTCCCTCATGCATAAAGCCATGTGATGATAATACTGCCACTGCCTAGCTGACAAGGTCATGGGCAGACGGGATGTCATGATGGCGCTGCACTGTTCTGCAGACCATGAGTGCATCTAGTGCCTGGCAAAGCATTTGCCCATGGAGATCACTCAATAGATGTTGGTTGGGATGATGATGAATCAGTGAACCCGGGTGTGAACTCACCAATAGCACCACACTTGGCCAACAAATCATGCCAACATTCCAGAATGTAAGCTGCTAGAATCTGATGCAGATGGAATTAGGAAGATGGAAGCAAGTATGTTTTTGTCCAGTAAATGATGAGTGAAGACTAGCCAGTTGCTGTTCACATAGGGAGGCTCTAAGAAACCTAAGACTTGTTCTTTAGCATCCTCATGGACTAGGGACTGTCTGGTCAAGGAAAGGAAACTAGCTAGAGACTGAAATCAAAGAAGAGGAAGAAATAGGCATTGTTCTGGAGACAGACACATGTGCTCAGTTTCTTCAGAGACCTTCCTCCCCACAGGAAAGGGAAGTCACTGAAAAGGAACAAAATTATAGTTTTCCATTATGGGCACAAACAAAAGAAGAGCTATACCATATTTTTCAAAGACTCAATATCTCCAAGATGTCAGTTCTCCCCAGAATAATCTGTAGATTCAATGCAGTTTCATTGAAAATCCCAACAGGCTGACTTTGAAAGGTATATAGTCAAGGACTCTGAAGGAACAAAACCAGAGGCTTTGCACCACTGGTTACCAAAACTTATAAAAGTTACAGACATCGGGGCGCCTGGGTGGCTCAGTGGGTTAAAGCTGCTGCCTTTGGCTCGGGTCATGATCCCAGGGTCGTGGGATCAAGCCCCATATCGGGCTTTCTGCTCTGCGGACAGCCTGCTTCCTCCTCTCTCTCTGCCTCTCTGCCTACTTGTGATCTCTGTCTGTCAAATAAATAAATAAAATCTTAAAAAAAAAAGTTACAGACATTAAGATGCTGTGGTATTGGAATAGGAAAAAAAAAAAAAAACAAAAAAAAACAAAAAGAAGCAACAGGCCAGAATAGAGAGCTCTGAAACAGACTCGGACATTCAAGGTTCTGTTATATGACAGACATGGCTCTTCAGTTTAGCCGGGAAGGATCCTGCAACAGCTGGACATTCAACAAGCATACCTCACACCACATATTAAACCTCATAGAAGTCCAAAACCCATTTCACACTAAGTGCTAAATGTGCAGAGTAAAACTGTAGTGATTTTATTTTATTTTTTAAAGATTTTATTTATTTATTTGACAGAGAGAGAGAGACAGTGAGAGAGGAAATGCAAGCAAGGGGAGTGGGAGAGGGAGAAGCAGGTTCCCGCTGAGCAGGGAGCCCAATGTGGGGCTTGATCCCAGGACCCTGAGATCATGACCTGAGCCGAAGGCAGACAGATGCTTAATGACTGAGCCGCCCAAGCGTCCCAAAACTGTAGAGATCTTAGAAAAAAATAGGAATCATCTCATAATGACCCCCGGTTGCAAAAGGATTTCTTCAAGACAAGAAGTTACAAATCACAATCCATAAAGAAGATGGGTTCGTTTGACTTCATGAAAATTAAGAATTCATTGTCATTAAAAGACATCGAGAAAGAAAAGACAAACTACAAATTGGGAAAAGGTATTTCCACACATGACTGTTAAAGGATTAGATCGGTGGCCAGAATGTATGAGGGATTCCTAAAATAAAAGATTCCTAAAATAAAAGTCTAAGGGAAAAATGGGCACAAGATATAAGTAAGTATTTTGCAGAAGAGGAACACAAATGGTCATTTGACATTTAAAAGAGCACATAAAATGCCTAACCTCATTAACAGTCAATGAAATTCAATGTAAATTAAAGCCACAATATCATTTTATTCCCATTAGCGAGGCAACATTTTGAAAAGCCAATCAATGTAAGGGCTGGCAAGGAAGCACAACGATAGACATTGCTAGTGAGACAGTAAACGGCCATTATTTGGCATGGGGAGGGTGTGCTAACCTCTAGCCCAGCAGTTCCACCCCTAGATAAATATCCCAGAAAATTCTTCCCATGGGCACCAGGAGACATTTGCAAGAACATTTATGTGGCCCTGTTTGCAGAAAACAATAGAAAACCCCAATGCCCATCAACAGGAAAACAACCAAATTGTGGTATATTCAGGTAACGGAATACCTTGTGTCATGAACGCGAACAAAGTAAAGCCAAAAATATCAATAAAGATGCCTCTCGATAACGATGCTAGGGGGAAAAGCAAGTCACAGGGGAATAGATATTCCATTTCTATAGGGTTCAGAAGTAAGCATTTCTACAGAATTTAAAAAATGTGCACAAGATATTGTTTAGGGTTGTGAGTTCAAACCCTACATTGAATGTACAGATTACTTAAAATAAATTAAAATTTTGAAAGCAAAGGAATGATAAATGCAATGCAAGAATGGTTTCCTGGGGAGGGGGCAGAAGGGGTTGGGAGGTTGTAGATGAGGAAGGAAGATGAGATAGGGTGGGTGAGGGGTTCAAGAATTCCAGTAAAGTTCTGTTAGCTGGAAGGCAGGCACCGGGATATTTGGGTTTTGTTTTAGTTCGAATTCCCTAATCATTTGTACTCATTGAAATAACTAACCAAGGGGAAATTTTTAAAGAGTGTAAGTGGCATTGAGAAATGAGCTAGAAATATTAAAATGAGGCATATTATAAAATATGAGCCAAAGTGTACTAAGAATTGCATTTATATGCAAAGATAAGAGACGGGAAGCAAAGTTTTTTGTAGTATTTATCTCTGGATTATAGGATTACAGGTGATTTTTCTTTGAAGTTTGTATTTTCATATTTCCTAAAACGAACATTTTTGAGATAATAAGAAAAGCATAAGGTTTATTATATACAGAAAAAAAAAGGTGTCTGATAAAGTACACAACTCATAGCTTTTTAGTGCATTGCCACACCGAGACATGGATGCCCTTTCAAAAGAAATCATTTTTAGCCCAAAGACATCACTTTGGGCTGGTGGAAGCCCAGACTTCTGACAACTGAGTCTGAAGATGTATTTCTGGGTAGGTGTAGATGGGTGTGTGAGGCTTTTGGGCCCTTAACCATGGGTCAGTGTGCTGGCAGCGTGCATAATACGGAAAAGAAAAGGTCCCGCCAACAGGAAAGTTACTCATTTCTGTAGTTGGATAACAGACGTAGAGGAGTAGAAGGGCTGCATCCTCTGACCTGTCTTATCCTCCTACACTCTCATTCACTGTCATGGAATTTTCCCACGTGCAAATGAATATCAGTTGGATAATTAATGGCCCAAATGAGCTGTACTAACCACACAAAGAAGGCTTGCATTCAAAGAATCCATTTCCAGATCAGTAAGCCAACATTAGGGTGTGGTGACACCTGTCATAAAGGAAACAGCCAAATCCTGACATGGTGTCTAATGATGGCTTTAAAGGGTATCAAATTTCGTAGTTGTGAAATATCCCCAAATCATCTTACAAGACAGTGGAGATCAAAGATAAGGGTAATCCATAAAAAAGACCTTCTGTCTCTCCCATGCATGAGAAAGAACACAGGAAATGGAAGCAGGGTTACCCCAGTGCAGCCCTGCAGAGAACCCAGGTAACCATGGTAACTGGTTGGAACCAGACGTTTGGTTGGAAAGATTCAAATTCTAGAGCTGTTGGTTGGATTTGTGCAAAGTCCCATGAGAGAGAGCTGGTGAACTTCAAGTGCAGAGATAGCAACCTTTTTATAAAAAATCCTGGTTCCTGAACTTAAACAGAACTGGAAATAACAGGTGGATCTCTTCCCTCCTGCAACCATTGCTGAAGTGACGGTGGCCAAAATGAAGTTTAATCCCTTTGTGACTTCTGACTGGAGCAAGAGCTGGAAATGGCATTTCAATACACCTTCCCACATTCGCAGGAAGATCATGTCTTTCCCTCTTTCCAAAGAGCTAAGACAGAAATACAACGTTCGGTCCATGCTCATCTGAAAGGATGATGAAGTGCAGGTTGTGTGAGGACACTACAAAGGTCAGCAGATTGGCAAGGTCGTCCAGATTTACAGGAAGAAGTACGTCATCTACATTGAATGAGTGCAGCAAGAGAAGGCAAATGGCACAACTGTCCATGTGGGCATTCACCCTTGCAAGGTGGTTATCACTAGCCTAAAACTGGACAAAGCCCACAAAAAGATCCTTGAACAGGGGCTCTTGGGTGGCTCAATGGGTTAAGCCTCTGCCTTCGGCTCAGGTCATGACCCCAGGGTCCTGGGATCAAGCCCCGAATCGGGCTCTCTGCTCAGCAGGGAGTCTGCTTCTCCCTCTCTCTCTCTCTGCCTTCCTCTCTGCCTACTTGTGATCTCTCTGTCAAAAAAAAAAAAAAAAAATCCTTGAACAGAAAGCCAAATCTCGCCAAGTAAGAAGGGAAAAGGGCAAATATAAGAAACAATTGAGAAGATGCAAGAGTAAAGTAATCTTCTATGTGACTTGAAATAAAAACTGTTAAAATTAAAAAAAAAAAGCCTGGTTCCTAATTGCTGGTGAGAAACGCTAGCTCTACACAGCAGTTCAAAACCCCTTATGTCTAGCAAACTTGCCTTCCTTAAAGTTACAGTATTTAAGGAAAAAACACTTTGGGAATACTGAAGAGATTGAACTAGAAGACCAAACATTTCCTCATAGATACATGTATCTTAAGAGCAACAAAATAGACAACTTCCTTGATATAAGCCACATTAAAATGCCAAAGAAAGGCCTGTCTCTGAGTTAAAATTACCACGACACTCTAATGAAGGCACTGCTTATTTCTACCTGGGAAACACAGAATTAAAAAAAAAAAGTGTATACATCTAATTATGAAAATTCCTCACCTTTCCTGTAATTTCTTGAGTTTCTCAGGGTCTGCCTTTATCTTAATGGCTTCCTTTTCATCTGTGAAAGCAGAGACTGCCAGTCTGTTTCCATTATCATTTTGATTTGGGAAATCAGAGACTGCAAAGAAAGTAAAGGGTATGTTTTCTTGCAGGGACCCAGGCACATGCAAATGGCCTTGGACGTTCATTCTTGATGGAGAGGAGCTGGAAGACTCCACCAAGGACAAGTTGCTTTGAGGATTTAGTGAGAGGTCTTCTGTGTATAATGGAGCCCCCTGTGATGGGCTTGTTGAAGTGACATCTTCTTCTCCATTAACATCAAATTCATGTGCACTGTTTACTGGAAAATAACTATGGTTTTCAGCACTGACAAATGGATTCCTATTTCTAATAGGGGACAGTGGTCGACGAACACTAAACCTTGAGTTTCCCTCTGAGTCTGCACTCTGAACGAAGGTAGATGACATTGGCGAGTCTACTGGAGTATCCTCTCTCATAGCAGAATGCATTAATGATCCAGGAGTGTTGTAAGATGAACTCACTGGTGATCTTGGAGTTGTTGATCTACCAGAAAGAAAATAGTCAAGAGAATTACTAGAACTGTTTAGATAGGCATGCCAATCTCTTTCATAATCATGGGTACCAGACCTGTCCTCCATTGAAGTACAACCTCTAAATACATTTTTAGCATTGAGGTCACCATCTAGACTAGATTTGGTGTCCCATGAAGGAAAGGCGCTGTTCTCATGTTCTCTGTTACCACTGTCATTCTCTTTAGGAGATCCTTCATGAGGTAGCTCGGAGTCTTGAAACACCCTTGACCCAACAGGAGACGGCTCGGTCACCGGCTCCATTGCATTGCTTATTCTTAATGAGCCATAACCAGGCTCATTTCTTCTTACAGAATTAGCTCTCCAATTTTCAGGGTTTTCTTCAAAATTTTTATTTTTGGCCTGAGTGGCCGATATCCCAAGAAATCGACTTCTCTTATGATTGGGAGGAGAACGAGTTGGGTGCATACCAGCCAACAAAAGTTCTTCCTCTACAATGGTCTCTTCTTCAGTGTCATCACCTTCTCCTCCAGGGCTTAATGATAAAATGGAATAAAAATCTTCGTCTCTGAACCTAAATGGTGCCCTTCTTGGTCCTCCCGGGTTGGTGGTTACAAGTGATGGCCCCAAGGACTCACTCAACACTTGAGGACCGTTTGTTCCTTGGAAGGCCTGACGTAGGCCTGGATATAGCTCATTCTGGGAAAGAGCACTTGGGTCTCCTTTTTTGGCTCTCTCAGAGGTATTCTCAGTCATGGTAATTAGCTGTGAGGAGAAGACGAAATTTCTTCTCTCTCGAGTTGGCCTCTTCAGCTTTGTGTCACTTGTCCACATTGGGCCCTCTTGTTGAACTACTGGATCTGCATGGAGAAAAGACAAGTTTGTTGTTTTACTATAGGTGCTCATGGATGAAAGACCTTTAACACCAACAGTGAGAATCCCTCAAGTCAACAAAGAAGTAGAATTAGCTTCCTTTTACTGCTCCTTTTGTACATTTGCGGAGCTTAGGCTGGTTCTGGGGAGACGGGGTGACCCTGAGGATTCAGATGGTTTCTGTGGAAGCTTTTGGGAAGACTGTCCAGTCCAGGTCAGCCAGGGCTGATAATGGGTAAGTCTCTCGAATGATGGTTTTCATTCCAGTATTTATGGAGAAGGAAAACCAGCCCTCCACAAAAACCACCAGTGCCTCCTTATCTGGTTTCATTCAGCATACATTTACGACACTCCTGCTTCACACACAGCTTTGCAACATCTTAAGGAAAATATAATCTACCTTGACAGATGGGGGGGGGGCGGTTCTAGAAGCTGCTGTCCAGTTACCCTGATGATTTTGGTTACATTTACTGCTTAGTGTGATAAAAATTATAACTCTCTCATGAGATCATTACCTTTTCTTTGTCATTAGCCTCCAGTCTATCTGTAACCTCTGGGTATGATAGAATTCTTCCACTTGCCCCCTGATTCTAAAGTATGAAGAGATGTACAGGAAGGAGGAGGCGAAGAGCCCAAATGAGTAGGGATTTCTAGCGGTGAAATCACATGGTCAAAATTGCCTTATAAAAATAATGATTAAGCACTACTTACTGAGGGCGTGTAGGGAACGGGCCAGGCACTATACTAACTGTATTACATACACACATTTGGGCCTTACAACGCTATGAAATAGGTACCACAATCACACCACACTATAATCAAGGGCACCAAGGCTTAGGGAGGTCCCCTCACTTCCCGGAGATCGTATTTCTAGTAACTAATGGTGCGATCACTCAAACTCAATCCCTACCCTGAGTCCCCCTTAAGAAACTGAGTAGCTTTTCCATTTCCTCATGAAAATGAGAAACCACTTAATTCATTGTGATGTTGTGTGTGCTGTTCAGGGTTTTTTACCCTCTCCATGTGGATAGGACACTCTAAGTACTTCTCTGATTCCACTTCTCTCTGGTCCCTCCAGGCATCGGCCTTCCTGCCCTGGTCCCCTCATGCCGTCCTGCAGGATCTAATGAGGCATTGCTGTCCTAGCTGTTCAGCTTCTAAATCCACTCACCCCACAGAGGGGACAGGACTCCACCGGCTTGGGAAGGCCCGAGTCGTACTAGCTCAGGCAAGGATTTGATTTGCAAATCCTCGGAGCATCTGGCCGAGCCAAGGGCCAAGTCAATACTGACTCACTTTAATTGAGGGCCTCCCGGGGAGCACCGGCTTCTACGTCCTAATACTCTGTAAGCCTCTTTTATTGTTAACTGCATGGGACACTCAGTGACGGGATGCGCTTTTTTACTCATCAGCTCTTCCAGAAATCAGTTAAGCTCTTCTATCGGGCCCCTCGTGGGTTTTTGAAACCCCAGTAAGAGATGAATCAGCAATTCCAGGGAGCTCTGAGCATCTGGTACAGGAGTGGAGCTGGTTTGGATCGCGGGCTGAGGGACACATGCTTCTGTGTGACCCACTGAATTCTCTGGATAATTTAGGGAGGGGGGTAGAGGAATTGATAACAGGAGATTTGGAAACACAGGCTCTGGTTGATTCCTTTTCATTTTGAATTTGATGAAGGGCATTGGAGATCAGTTCACCTGTGCTGGGACCCGAATCTTCTGGTCTGTCCCTGAACAGGCAGCAGCCCCTCTGCCCTGAGCCAGTTTAATCTGGGCTTCAGGAGACACCAGTGCAAAATGAGCCACTAGGGCAGCTTCTGAAATGGGGACTGGACACTCAGCAGGAACCACAAGCTTGTTTCATGGAAACAAGGAAGCCATGGGGGTGCCACCCAGCAACACTGGCTTCAGAACGCAGTGGGATGATGCCTGTGGGTCCCAGCACAGCCCAGGAATGCATCTTCACTCTCTTTGTCACCACCTCCGCCTTCTCTTGAAAGGTCCAATCACCCTTCCCTGGTGTGTTTCCCCTAAAGGTGGCAGGCGGCCCCACTGTATATTTAGTCTGTTTTAACCTGATTTTTTTTTTTAATTTTTAAAAATATTTTATTTATTTATTTGAGAGAGACAGTGAGAGAGAGCATGAGTGAGGAGAAGGTCAGAGGGAGAAGCAGACTCCCCTTGGAGCTGAGAGCCCGATGTGGGACTCGATCCCGGGACTCCAGGACCATGACCTGAGCTGAAGGCAGTCACCCAACCAACTGAGCCACCCAGGCGCCCTTAACCTGATTTCTTAAGTCTACCTGAGAGGAAGCAGATCTCATAGCTCCAGGGCTTGGATTAAACACCCCTTCGGTATGCTGGGATATGCTATTCATAGACCAGACCCTACAGATTCTGACGAATGCATCTTGGGCTCCCTGTGGACTTCAACTTAGAAGGGAGGGCACCTCCCACATCCGGGAGTTCAGCGAGGTGGGACGGAATGTTCTAGAGGCAACAAGATGAAGCCAGAAAAAGCTTCTGTCTGCCTTCAGGCTCTGTCCGGTCTAGTCTTCTTCATGTGCATGACCAATCAGTAGTTTTCCTACATTCCAAGAGCCATAGACTTTTAACTTTTTCCTCTGGTTATACAAGTAGTCACTCTTCATTTGGAGAAAAATTGGAACTTTCAAAAGATGAAGAAGAAGAAAAAATCACCCACAGTCCAAAACTCAGATAGCCATGGCTCCTGTTCAGGAATTCAGGGGTGGATTTCCAGCTCAAGACCCCCGGGGTTATTTTCATCCTATGCAGGGCTTTGGCTCAACCTTTGAAAACTGAGGCAACCACCTTCATGTGGAGGCTGTATGTTCTGGTTTACCTCAGGCCCCACAGCCCTGGTTATGTGTTTCTCCTGCCATATCTGCCTGTTCCCTGATGGCACTTGAATTTACAACTCCAAGCTCTCTTACCTAGCCTTACCTCTTCAAAAAACCAAAATTGGAATATTTGGGTACATCCAACTTTATGTCCTGCTTTCTTTTCCTAAACTTTTTATTGTGAGCATGATCTCCTGCCATTAAATTCAATTATTCTTTGAGAAAAGGATATTAAGTACAGGTTAAGATACATTATATAAATGTATCATAATTCAACTCTTCTCCTGTTCCTGGGTATGCAAGTTGTTTCATGGTTTTTGCTGTTACAAATTACCCCGAGATAAATGTCCTTGCTCATATAACTTCAACTGTGTGTCTCATTAGAACAAATTCTCAGGCATGGAATTGCTACATCAAAGATATGACCCTTCTAAAGACTTCACAGATGTTGCGTAATTCCGGTTTGTACCAAATTACCCTACAGGTAGGATATGAACCCATCTCTCATAGCTATGTCACCAGAAACGCATGCCAAGAGCTTGGCATAGCATCTGACACAACAGTGCCCAGGAAATGCTACTCATTTCACTACCAGTATTGAGTATTATTTTAAAAACCTTAGCCAATTTGGGAGGCCAAATTGCTCTTGTGCAAATTCACATGTATTACTTAGTGAGATTCAACTAGTTTTTTGTTTTGTTTTGTTTTTTGTCCAAATGTTTATTAGGTGCCTGTATTTCTTCTGTGAAATTATCTGCTATGCCTCTTCCCATTTTTCTATTAGGGACTCATGTTTTTTCTTATTGATTTGTAAGAGCTTTCTATATACTACCTCTTTGTCCCATTTGCCTCAAATCTCTCCCTGATACAATTCAAACATCTGGCTCCTACTCCAGTTTATGCAAACGACTTTAGAATGTGAGAGAAAGAATTAGAGACTAGCAAGGAAAAATTGGGGGAAGACAAGGAGCCCTTATCCTTATGTAAGAGAAAACTGAATATATACCAGAAAATTGGGACAAATTCTCAGTAAATTTCAGGATAACAGAAGATGTCTTCTGGGTACAGGCGGAAGACTGTATGAACCTCATGGGTTCAGGAACGTTCCATGCATGGGGAACCTCATCTTTCAGATAATATTCAGGGTTTTACTAAGGTCACTGGGAAGATGGCAGGAGAGAAACTAATAATAGTTTGTGCCCACTAGAGCTGATCAATATATTATTTCCTTTAGTTATTATAGCAGTACAGTGAGGTAGATATTTTTATCTTGAATTTTAGACAAGGAAACTATAATCCAGAGTGTCTGCTTGACCAGCCCTGGCTCCAAGGCTGGGAGGAAGAAGACCTGGGAGGAATTAGAAGACAGGTCTTCCCTTCTCAACAGGAGGTGTCAGATCACTAGGAGCCTGTGACATCCAGTTGCTATAGATTCACGTATGCTCTCATTGACCCCACTTCCAAGCCATCCAAGCCACTACCATGTTCTATATTTACGGGTGTCCACCAAAGCATAGATCACATGTTAAAATACAGCCTACCACATTCATTGAGTGGTGAAGTGGGATGCTCAGTGGTTTCTCCAAGGGGAAGACTAGGTCCACGGCAAGGTTGGCTGTGAAGTGTCACTTTCTTTGAGTCTCATGGGGACTCCTTGGGTCCTATGTCTCCTGCCACCACAGGGGAGGGTAATGTGGTCAGTGGAGTGGCCTGGCTTAGGAAGCTCAGGACTGAAAGAATGGGTATGCACCAGTGTTTGGAAATAAAGCATATATTTATTTTGATGTTCTTTCTTACACACTGAGATCTTGAAACCCTGGGTTGGAGGTGAGAAGATCCCTGTGGGATATTAGCAGCCTGCCACCTGCAGACACCCATCCACCCCTCCTGGGCCAGGTGAGATATCCCCAGAGTTGCACACTGTTTCTCCACCCGTCGCTCCCCACCCCAACCCCACCACCTGCCACCCAGATGCCCTTTCCAGAAGCCAAACGGCTGCCCTCCACTTAAAACTATGCACAGTCACGCGTAATGGAATAAATGGGAGAAGGAATAAAAACAAACTACCTACCTGCTCTACCTTTTCCTGGCAGTCTTCCTCTTGAAGAAGGAGCTAGAACTAATGGTTTCCTTTCAAAACCTTTTAAGCATTTCATTTTAAGGTACACTCTCCTCCACAGAAAAGCACAAGTGTCTAAAAACCATACAGAATTCACCAGGTAACAGTTCAAGTCAGTTCTCTCCAAGGACCAAGATGCATGAGCCACGAGTCCTTACCTGGTTCCCTGAGGGCCTGTGACTTCAGTCTGTCCCCCAGCACTCTTGGGTTCTGTGTTTCTGGGCTGACTGTCAGTCTCCCCAGGTTTGGCCTCCTCTTCCTTGATAAAATCTGTGGTGCCTGGGCTGCTGAAAGGTGCAAAAACTTTTCAATAATTAATTATTATTATTATTATTATTATTTACAGGGAAACAGCTTCCGCATAAAGAATGCTCGAAGGGCCCAGCAGTGGGGAAAGCAGTTAAGAGACTGGGCCCAGGTGGTCAGAGAAGAGCTGGATGTGGAACCTGGTTCGGGGACCTTAGAGCTGTGTGAGCTCGGGAAGATCACTTCACCTCTTGAAGCCTCAGTTTCCCCACCTAGTAAATGAAGTAATAATACCGAATTTGCAAAGTTGTTATCACCATGAATGAGCACCTATGACACCTGCAATGCAGAGCCTATAAGGAGGTGTGTCCTTTTGCTAAGAAGTGTCTAGTTTCTGATTCATAGATGTTGGGCTGATCATGTTGGTAACATTGTCAAGAACCTTCTGCAGTTGGGACACACAAAGGCCCTCTCCCCTACTGCACTTCCAAGGTTGAATCACAGCCTATTTTGTTTCTGCATAGCCTCAGGTGGTTTATTAACAGCTCACATGGCCTTCCAGAAAGGTTCCAGGCATCCGGGCTAAGTATACCTGTTTTCTTTGCTATGTGCCATGCACCACTGTGCTGGGATGATAAACTCACAGGAAGATGGTAGCTGGAATGCTAATGTGGGTTGAGGTCCCAGTGAATATTTTTTTAAAATTCCCATTCTGAACTAGGTTGCTAATTGGTTTGGATAATCTCACATGCCTTCCGTGCATAAGAAGCATCAGCGCACGTGGAGTTTGGGGCAAGAGTTCCGGTACTTTCCATGCCCTTCTGCAAGATCTTGGGTTTACAAGGCAGTTAAATTGTGACTATCTGAACTAAATCTTTCCAAGAGAATTTGCCTGGCTCGTCCCCTCTTGGACAGTTCAGAAATTTCACAAATGACCATGGCCAGCAGGCAACATGGGTAAAACTAGGAAGGCCCTTGAGTTGTGTGTGAGAGAGCAGCTCTTCTTGGCCCGTGAAGACAACTGGATTTATGCTCCCAAGTATAAGTTGTGGTTGCATGAATAGTTTTTGTCCAGATTCAGGAAATGAATGAAAGTTCTCCATGGCGGCTCATGAAGCCGAGTTTAATACAATGATTAGGTACTCCCCGCTTCTCCTGATGGGCCCCAGGAGGGGAAGGCACTCGGTTCTGTGCCCCCCAAGAGAGAGAGGACCATGTTCTATTGGGGATGTGCTAGAAAAGGGGCTGCCGGGGGTGAAGGCTCATGTAGGGCAAGTTGGTGGAGCTGGGAGAAGTGACCAGAAAGGAGATAAGGGACTTCTCTAGAAACTGAGGATCTATTCTTCAGAGAGTGGAGGATGGTGATGAAACACAGTTTCCCCAACCTTGAGGAGAGTGGGAGGGGCTTTAACAGTATAGGACCCTGCACAGAAGAGGTGAGGGAGACACTTTCTCAGTACCAAGAGTTTCTCCTTGGTCCCCTAGGACCTCATCCCTCCCAGTTCCCAGCCATCAACAACTGCCTCCTGCCTTTCACCTGATGACAGGGCAGGAGGTGACAGGATTTTGACTGAGGAAAACAGTAGACAGGGGACCAGGGAAGGGGCAGGCTTAGGGCTCCAGCCCAAAAGTCCCGAGGCAGGATTGTGCTTTGATTTCCAGCAGGGATCCCATCAGAATATTCACATTTCCTTCAAACCTTGGGCAGCAGAACCTTACACTGCCTACAGCCCCATGTCCCCAGCCCTCTCCACACCCTCACACCCCCCCACAGATCACAGGGGTGTGATCCTCCTCCCCAAGGACCTTTCTTCCCTAGCCTGAGCTAGCCAGCAGTTCTTCCTAGGTCTGTTTCCAGGGTTTTTTTTCCCCCTTGACTCTGCTCTGAATCTGCTTTGGCCAAAACTTTCAGGATTCCTAGGACCTTTAGCATTTACACATTCTAACATTGCCTGAGGTACGCATCTTTTCTCTCCGACTGGTCGGTAAGCTCCTAAAGGTTGAGGACCCTGTCTTAGCCAGCCCGTGTTGCTTTGTCTTCTGTAGGACAGTCATTGCTTAGTGGGATTTGCAGGGCTCCTGAAGATGCGTTTAGCTACCCAGCTACTACAGAGGATTCCAAAAGTAGAACAAACTTTTTCTTGTGCTGAACATCCAAGATGACTTTAGATAACATGTTATTTTGTCTTCTTGTTTAAAAAAAAAAAAAACTTTCTTCAAAGCACCAGATCTTTTAAATGACTTCCAAAAATTACCCTATCGTCTCTGAGTTTTCAGCAGACGAAAGTCTTAAAGCTGAAAAACTGCAAATTGTTTTACTAGGTCTGGTGGTGAAGCTGGTAGTGTGGGCAGGAGCCTCTGACTCTGGGCAATTTGAACCTCAGTATTTACAACTGTGAAATGGGAATATTCCTACCTTGCTGAATTATTGCCAAGTTTAGCAGTAATGTATGTAAACGGATTCACTCAGTGTCTGGTGTTTATTAGTTGCTCTAAACGGTAGCTGTAGCTTCTGCCATAAGCAGTTTACTATTACTACTACTAATTCGGAATCTGAAGTCACTCCCATGAGAGAACTGAACTGGACCAGAAACTTGTTATGCAGGTTTCATCGGTTGAGAATAATCTATTCAGCAGCCTTCACTGCTGTGCACTTCTTGCTACTCCTTCCCTCAATCTTCTATAAAATCCAAAAGGCAAACAGCAACTCCCTTTCTATTATAATCTGTTCAACAAATACCCATGTGCCTTTGCTATGTAATAATTCACAAAGATGAGTAAGACATTTTGATCATGACCTTAAAGATTGTAATCCAATTTGGCTGTACCATTGACTTCTTCCTTGTGATATCTTTAGAGTCTGTGAAAAGCAAATTCTTAGCAAAATATTCTTTTTTCTCCACCTGAAATCACAGTCACACATGAGGCGACCTAAGCTGCATAGTTTGTATGGACCCTGATTGCGGTTCCTAATCCCCTTACCTGTACCCAAATCAAACCAAACTTCAGACCTCTGGAGCTTTTCCAGGATGGTCCTCCCTGTGGCATGGGACATGCATTAACTAGCAGAAAGATGCAAGTTATATTTATACATTCAGGGAGTAGGACAGACCCTTTGCCTTCCAGAGAAGGGAGAAAATTGTGCTCAAGAGTCTCATTGTCGTGACTCAACACCCTGAAGTCTGTCAGTGAATTTGGGGGAGACTTTGGTTTGCTTTACACCATACCCTCTTCTAGTATCTGAGCAAGGTGATGGCTCCGGTAGAAAAGAAACCCAATGGCTAATTAGATCAAACGTGCCTGCCCTAGTTCTCTTGATGATGCTGGGACATGTCATTGTTGACTTAGTTCTTAATTTGACCAGGAAAGGGGTGGGAAAAAAAGGCGGTCATCTCATATATTTATACAAGGCCCTGCTGACTGAGAACCAAGCCCACATAATGCTCCATGTTCCTTCCATGTGCCTGATCATCCGTCAGGTCTTGACGCCACTTGCCATACACAGACACGGTTCTTGAGAGACAACGTCGAAAAGAAACAGAGAAAATTACAATTCCTAAACCTTGACATCCCCCCTCCGCCCCGTTGACTAGGAGGTGCCAAGATTCTAAGCGCTGTCTTCTTTAAAGACGGCATTGCTTCCTTTAGACCGTGGGAAGCGTTCGTGGTGCCGCCTTGGTGTGACGGGCAGCTTTCCGAACAGTCACAAATAACAGGCCGCGCCTATTCGCCGCTTTGGGTGTGCTGGAAACGTGCGTCGTCTCACATACCCAGAGGAGATCTTAATTAGAGCTTAATTATGTACCATAAATATGTTTTATTTTGGAGCCCAGGAGGTGGGATTTTTGATTTGGGGAGATGTGGGGCCTAATAAGTAGGCAGGAAAGGGAATATAAACAGTGACTGAGCCCTTTAATTTGTCCCCTCTCAGCGCGGTTCTCAAGGGCTTTCCAGTTCCAGCCCGGGTTTCGGGCAGCACCTGCCCCCGCCCCCCTCCCGGCGCCACCCTGCCGGGACCTGCGCGTCGTCGCCTTGCGCCCGGTCACGTGGCCCCTGGCTTCCGGGGAACGCGGAAGGGCCCCACGCGGAGCGAAGAAATCCAAGGAGTCTCGCGAGATGACGGGATTTTATTGGTCGCTCACTCCTGGGGTGCTGTGAGGGAGGAGGTCGGGAGAAGGGGCTGCGGGTGTCTGGTCTTCCTGCTTCCCTGCACACCTCACCGCCCTGGCTTGGTCGTGTGACCTCGCCCTCCGGCCCCCCTGCTCTCCTCCCGTCCACCTGTCTTCTGGAAGCCTCACGTCTCCCTCTCCCTGCCGCTGCGGTGCTGTGTGCCTGGCCAAGGGCGACTTACCACACCAGGTAAATTTTACTGGGCCTCCTGGGGCCGGGCAGGCACAGCACAGGGGTCTCCATCGGAGTGGGGCTGGAGACGGGGAAGTAGCACAGGGTGGCGGGGCACTCGGGCATGGGCCCCGGGGACGTGGAAGGTGGGCTCATGAAAGAGGGAATGGTCCCCGGAGGCAGATGGGGGTTGGGGGCCTGGGCCACCGGGGTGGCAGGTGGCACGAGTGGCAGGAGGAGGCAGCAGTAATTGGAATTGGGCTGCCAAACGGGGGAGAAAGCAAAGACGGAGCAGTAAGGGGAATATTCAACACAGAACAGGGGGTGCTCGCTGCTGTCACCTGCACAAAAGAAAAAGAGCAGTCAGGAGGCAGCACTCACGGTGGGAAAGGACATTTAAAAAAGCCTGTGAATGAATCAGAACTCAAAAAGTGTTCTTCAGGCGGGCATGTCCAGGTGTCCTAGGGGCAGCAGCCTTGGATCTCAGAGTCACTGAAGAGTTAACTGAGGGACATGGCCTCATCATCACATCCTGTTCCAGCCAATAGTCTCTGGCATCCCTGCCAGACACAAGAAAGTACTTTCCCCACCATGTTCCTGCATGGAAGCACTGGGTCCCTTCTCCTCTCCCACAGCCAGTCTAATTAGCTGTGCTGCCAGCAACATACGGTGGCTGGCAGGGTCTCACCTAGATAAGGCTCTCCCCCAACCAGTCCTCCAGCTGTCCGCAGGAGGAGGTGGCGGTCATGCCCTAATCTGGCCTTTCTGCTGCAGAGAGGAGGCCTGGGAAAAGAGAAAGAAGCAGAGAGATCCTGGTGGGATCGTGGAAAGGGAGAGGGACCAAGGAGGAAAGAAGCAGATGGGCGAGGGAGGCGTCCAAGTGAAGTTAATGGTTTGCTCGCTAACCTCACACTTAATCTGCCAGCCTTGCTGGAGGCTGAGTGTGGGCACCTGATGGAGTCACGATCCAGAGGGACCCCCTCGTGCGTGACCGATTTCTCATCTTTGCCACGAACCAGCTGGGTCACCTTGGATCAACTGCTTACCTTCTCGAAACCTGTTTCCTCATCTGCAAAATGAGACAGGTGTTTTCTCTAGCCTTGTTCCTCTAAGGATGATCCTTCAGCCACCAGCATGGATGTCCCCTGCCAGCTCCTTAGGCATGCAGAATCTTGACCCACCCAAACCTACCGAATCAGAACCTGCAGCTTCTCAGTGTCCCCAGGTATCTTTCATCAACTTTAAAGTTCTAGAAGCAAGGCTCTGAAACAGGTATCCAAACCTCTGTGATGACAGTCACCTGTAGTGCTTGTTAAAGACGTGGTTTTGCAGTCAGTTTTATTGGAGATTCTGAGAGCTTCTGATGCTCTGGGTCAGGAATGGGAACCTGGAATATGTGTTTAAATCATGTACCTCCCTGATGATTCTTATCAGAGAAATTTGGGAAAGAGTGCAGCTGAAATCAGTTCCAATTTTAAAATGCCATCATTCGACGAACCATCCAGTTGAAAATCATTATCTCCAGGATAACTGGGGAGGAGGTGTCTCAGACCTTATTTACTTGTATCCTGTGTAGAATTTGATGCAATTATCTGTTCCTTCATTTCCAAATGCCTCCTTAGGCTCCTGAAGTGGTTCCTACTTTTCACATCGTTTCTCTGTGATTGTCTTGTCCTTCTGTCCTTTCTCCACATCATCTCTGCTTGCTCCACGCACTTTCTCAGGAAAGACACTCTTCAGCCCCCTTGTGCTCCGGGCTCTTGGGTTCCTGCTGGCCGCCAGACCTGGATCGTCAGGTGCTTCCTGGCATTTCCTTCTGGCCAGCCTGCCTGCCCCTCAGACTCAACACTCATGGAAGGGGGCCCACTCTCTTCTTGCTTTCTCAGCCTCGGCAAAGGTGTCCTTCACTGGCCTAGTTTCCTGGGCCAGAACTCCAGCTTCTCTTTTGTTCCTCCTTTTTCCTTATCCTCACACCCAAGGGTCACCAAGTTCTGCCAGGTGTACTTCCTTGAACATTCTCAAGCCCAGTCCTGCCCCCCTCCCCACGCCCCCACCCCAAACCCTTCTGCTTTTACTCTAGGCTCAGCCCTTGTTTCTCTCTGGGTGTACTGTACCTACAATTTGTCTCAGCCTCTGTTAGACTGCCCTCATCCTCCAGCAGCCCCTTTCCATGCTAGCCTGCTTTTAAAAATGCCAGTTGAATTGTATCGCTTCCCACTTAGATCCCCTCCCTGGCTGATGCTGGGACATTCAAGGCCCTTGGGGACCTGGTCCTTGCCTACCTGTAGGGTGTCCGCTTTATACTCTACACTTCCTAAAGCAGAGTTTCTCAAACTCAAATGTGCTTACAGACATTGCAGAGATCTTATTAAAGGCAAGTTCAGGTTCAGTAAATCTGGGCTGGGACCTGAGGTTCTGCATTCCTAACAAGCTCTCAGTGATGCCTCTGCTCTAGTCTGGGGACACTTCAAGGCCCAAGGCCCTAGACTACTTGCCTTTCTTCGACATGTGTCTGTCTTTCCCCCTCTTCTTTCTCTCTCTCTTCCATGCCTTTGCATACTCCATACCTCCTCTGGAACACATCATTCTTGCCTTCCCCCCTGGCTACATCTCCTGTCCTTTAGGAATTACATCCCACTTGTCCCTGCCCACAAGCTCGTGGAACTTACCTTTGTAGGGACATGTTGGTGTCCTGCCCTCCCGCTAAGCTTTGAGCCCCTGGAGGACCATTTCTGTGTCCCCAGCACCCATGCAGTGCCTGACAGGTAAGCATGCAGTGAGCAGAATGCTAAAGTGCAGAATGAATGGGTGATGGATGAGGAAATTAAAGCACCCTGGTATCTTCCTCCCTGGGACAGCAGGGCTGATTGGATGGATTTGTAACATCCCAGAGGTACTGGAGAAGTGGATGACCTCACTGATAATCAAATAGTTTTTTTTTTTAAGTTTATGTATTTACTTACTTATGTGATCTCTATATCCAGTGTGGAGCTTGCACTCATGACCCCAAGATCAAGAGTTGCATGCTCTTCTGATTGAACCAGCCAGCCTAAAATTTTTTATAGTAAAGTTATAACCTCTCTTACATCTCATACTAAAATGACTTTGGTTGAGCGGCTTATAAAAAGATGCCAACCCTGGAGCAGCAGGTAGTGTGGGGAGTAGGCTTCATAAGCAGAGGGAGGATTGGGGACTGACCTTTACCTAAGGCTTAGGCTCTCCCCAAGATTTTAATCTTCCTGTCTACCTGGTGAGGTAGGTAATAAACTCGATTTTGCTGATGAGGAAACTGAGTTCAAAGAAGTTGCCAGACATCCTTGAGCCCCACTGTCTCAGAAGCATTACCATAAATGACTGAGAATTGATTCTCTCTATAAAAGTGGGAACACTCACTTATGTTGGTTTTTTTTTCTAACTTGGGCAGATAGCCTAGAAAGTTGTTGGACACCAGTGGACCTGCCTGGAAATTCATTAATCTTGGCCTTTCGAGAAAATCTTCAACAGGATTTATTTGTAAGGTAAGTTACGAAGATTTGGGATTTGCCTCAAATTTCTCTTCCAGGCTGCCTTACAAATAAATACTTCGCAACTCAAAAGAGATGAAAGTTATGTTAGATGTTTATCTTTTTAAATCTGAATTTACTGCTCTTTCTTAGCTTTATAAGAACACATCTTCATGATAAGCCATTATTAAGCTGAATAGGTTTTGCTACTCCTACAAATGTGAATCTGGTAATGACTAACATTGGACTCAGTAATAAGTGAGGATAATTTCAGAACTCTTGGCTTTGTTTTAAAGGGCAAGGTTTTGGAAGCAGGCTCCAGGACTCCATCCAGATCTGTTTTCCTGGCACATAACTAGGAGACGGTGCCCAAGCTCTAGGTGACAGGAGAGGACACACTCATTTCCCGTGTGCCTGGTACTGAGGCAGAGAGGTCTGCAGGACTCCAGGCGCCAGAACCCCACAGCACAATGGCCTTTGGATGCCTCTATGCGTCCTGGAAAGGAGAGGTGGCTCCTTTACAGCTCAGGCTAGGGCTGGGCGGGGTCTAGGATGCAGGCAGGAGTCCAGGAGTTGGAGGCCACGGTAGCTCCCTGTGCTTCTCTGTCCCTCAGCATTCACTGGGCCTGCAGACTGCTCTGCTTCTCACAGATCCAAACAGAATTCTGAAGTAGAAATATGTAACTCTGCTAGGCTTCTCTTCCACCTTGTATCAGTGTTCACCTTGCTCATGAAATAGGGTTTCTGAATCCACTGCACATGAGACACAGCTGGGTCTTGACTCACTGCCTGAATTTTCCATGTCTTTTTTGGAGATAAAGCAAATCTTTGGCTTGGTGAATGCTTTCTGATTATTCATTTTTTTCCCTTTTGTGTTTTGCTTTGTAAATTCAGGATGTAGCCAAAGTGTCTGTACCTACATTTATATCAGGATTTAAAGAATACAACTCTGATTTTTGGTAAAGGGAAATAAGATTGTGGGGAGGGGGGGCAACATTAAGACAAAGAAAACAAGGTTTTCTAGTTCATTCTCTAGTGAATACAACTCTCATATTCTAGAGATCATAATGCTATGATTTACCAAGTGCTTTTGGTATCAGGAACCATTCTAATGGCTAAGCATATGTTTTATCATTGAATCTTTACAGCGGTCCCAGCAGGTGGGATCTGTTTTCACCCCCTACTTTACAGATGAGGAAGCTGAGGCACAGAGAAGTCACTTGCCCAAAGGCCACACAGCAAATAAGAAATGGGGCCCAGATGCTAATCCAAGCATTTTGACTCTAAAGTACTTGCCCAACACCACATGGAGGGAGATAGTACGGAGAATCACAGGCCAACTCACTTAGCAACAGTTCCGTGGAAGACACAAACTTAATTTAAAATGAGTGAATTCCTTCTAATAGAGTGTGAAGACCAGTGAAAATCTGACACCTTCTCAGTTATAAATATATTTATAGAGGGCACCATTGGTTCCTATATTGTAAGTAGCCTTCTTAGGGGTTCTAGATAGTAGTTCTCATGGACATAAGAAAAACCTCCTTTATGTCAGGGGTTACCATTACATAGATTTGCATGTAAGGCAGGCCA
>ML098590.1:8448-22543 GCA_003697995.1 Taxidea taxus jeffersonii
AAAACGAGTAGTAGGAGGAGCTCAACAAAGAAAAGAACAAGAGGCAATGGCCCCCACAGACCTAATGAATATGGATATAAGCAAGACGCCAGAAATAGACTTCAGGGTAGCAGTTATGAAGACAATAGTGAGGCTAAAAATGAAACAAGAGGGGATTGGGGAGGGAGACAAACCATAAGAGACTCTTAATCTCAGGAAACAAACTAAGGGCTGCTGGGGGTAAGGGGGTGGGGAGGGATAGGGTGGCTAGGTCATGGACATTGGAGAGAGTATGTGCTATAGTGAGTACTATGAATTGTGTATGACTGATGATTCACAGACCTGTACCCCTGAAAGAAATAATACATGTTAACCAGAAAAAAGAAAAAAAGAGAGAGAGACAAAGAAAAAGAATAGAAAAAAAAAAAAGAAAGAAAGAAAAAAAATCTTTAAAAAAAATTGGCAAGGCTGGAGAAAACCATTAACGGTAACATGCATTCTCTAAGAGCAGAAATGAGAGCTAATCAAGCCAAACTTAAAAATACTATCAATGAGATCCAATCTAGATAGTCTAACAGCTACAGTAAACAAGGCAGAAGAATGAATCAGTAATCTAGAAGACAAGTTGATAGAAAAGAAGAAACAGGAGGAGGCCTGGAACACCTTAAAAATCCATGAAAGCAAAACAAAACAAAAAATCCATGAAAACAGAATTAGAGAAATAAATGACACCACAAAAAATTCCAGTGCCAGAATATTGGGATTCCTGAGGTGGTGGAGAAAGAGAGAGAACTAGAAGATATATTTGAGCAAATCATACCTGAGAACTCCCCCAATCTGGGTAATGAAATAAGCATTCATGTCCTAGAGGCAGAGGACCTCTCCCAAGATCAAAGAGAACAGACCAATGCCCTGACATGTAATAGTAAAACTCGCAAGTCTCAGAACCAATGAAACCATCTTAAGGGCAGTTAAGGGGAAGAGATTCCTTACACACAGAGGGAGGAACATCAAAATAGTGTCAGATATGTCCATAGAGACCTGGCAAGCCAGAAAGAGCTGACAAGACATATTCAGGGTACTAAATGAGAAGAACATCAAGGCAGGAATACTTTATCTGGCCAGGTTGTCATTCAGAATGGATGAAGAGATAAGGAGCTTCCAGGACTGGCAGACACTGAAAGAATATGTGACCACTAAGCCAGCCCTGCAAGAAATATTAAGGGGGGTACTATAAAAGGAGAAAGAACCCAAGAGTGATGAAGAACAGAAATTTACAGAGACTATCTATAGAAACAAGGACTTCACAAGCAACTTGATGACAATAAAATCTTATCTTTCAATAATCACTTAATGTGAACTGCCTAAATGCTCCCATGAAATGGCACAGGGTTGCAGACTGGATAAAAAGATAGTATACTAGACACTAAAGATACATCCAGACTGAAAGTGAAGGGATGGAGAACCATTTTTCATGCCAATGGGCCTCAAAAGAAAGCTGGGTAAGCAATTCTTATATCAGACAAACTAGATTTTAAGCTAAAGACTGTAGCTGGAGATACAGAAGGACACTCTGTCATTCTTAAAGTTTCTATACAACAAAAGGGTCTAACAATTATAAATATCTATGCCCCCAACAGGAGAGCAGCCAACTACATAAGCCAAAAGTTAATCAAAATAAAGAAATATTGATAATATAACATTAACACTCCACTCTCAGTAATAGACAGATCTAAGCAGAAAATCAACAAAGAAAGAAGAGTTTTGAATGACACAAGGACCAGATGGACCTCATCAATATATACCAAACATTTCACCCTAAAACAATAGAATACTCATTCTTCTTGAGCACACATGGAACTTTCTCCAAATGGACCACATACTAGATCACAAATCATGTCTCAAGCAATACCAAAACACTGAGATTATTCCCTGCATAGTCTCAGACCACAATGCTTTGAAACTGGAACTCAATCTTAAGAAATGTTTGGAAGAAACTTAAACGCTTGGAAGCTAAAGACCATCCTGCTCAAGAATGTTTGGTTTAGCCAGGAAATCAAATAACTTAAACAATTCATGGAAACCAATGAGAATGAAAACACATTGGTCCAAAACCTATGGGATACTGCAAATTGGTCCTAAAGGGGAAATACATAGCCATCCAAGTCTCACTCAAAAAAATAGAAAAATCCCAAATTCACCAACTAACTTTACAACTTAAAGAACTGGAGAGAAAACAAACAACAACAACAACAACAACAAAAAAAAAAAAAAAAACAAAGAATGAAGCCTAAGCCTTGCATAAGAAGGGAAATGCTTAAGATTAGAAGAGATCAATGAATTAGAAACCAGAAATACAGTACAGCAGATAAATAAAACTAGAAGCTGGTTCTTTGAAAGAATTAATAAGATCAATAAACTACTGGCCAGACTTATCCAAAAGAAAAGAGAAAGGACCCAAATTAATAAAATTATGAATGAAAGAGGAGAGATCACGAATAACACAAAGGAAATAGAAACAATTATCAAAAATTATTATCATGCCAATAAATTAAGCAACCTGGAAAAAATGAATGCAATCCTGGAAACGCATAAACTACCAAAACTGAAACAGGAAGAAACTGACAAACTGAATACACCAATAACCAATAACAAGATTTAAGCAGGGATCAAAACCTCCCAAAAAAACAAGAGTCCAGGACCTGATAGATTCCCTGGAGAATTCTACCAAACATTCAAAGAAAAAATAATACCTATTCTCCTGAAGCTGTCTCAAAGAAAACTTCCAGACTCTTTCTATGAGGCCAGCCTTACCTTGATCCCAAAACCTGGCAAAGACCCCATCAAAAAGGAGAATTTCAGACCAATATTCCTGATAAATATGGATGCCAAAATTCTCAACAAGATCCTAGCTAATAGAATCCAACAGTATATTAAAAGTATTACCCATCATGACCAGGTGGGACCTATCCCTGGGATGCAAGGGTGGTTCAAAGTTCACAAATCAATGTGATAGAACACATAAATAAGAGGGAAAGAGCCATATGGTCTTCTCAATTGATGAGGAAAAAGCACTTGACAAAATACAGCATCCTTTCTTGATTAAAAGTCTTCAGAATGTAGGGATGGATAGAGGGAACAT
This sequence comes from Taxidea taxus jeffersonii, assembly GCA_003697995.1. Taxonomy (NCBI): domain Eukaryota; kingdom Metazoa; phylum Chordata; class Mammalia; order Carnivora; family Mustelidae; genus Taxidea; species Taxidea taxus. Next base: position 11,570 of record ML098590.1, read on the forward strand.
TCCTAAATGTTGTAAAGACCATTTATAAAAAGCTCACAGTGAATATCATTCTCAATGGGAAAAGCTGAGAGAATTTCCCTTAAGATCAGGAACATGACAAGGATGCCCACTCTTACCACTATTGTTCAACATAGTACTAGAAGTCCTAGCAATGCAATCGGACAACAAAAAGAAATAAAAGGTATTCAAATTGGCAAAGAAGAAGTCAAACTATTTCTTTGCAAATGATATGATACTTTATGTGGAAAACCCAAAAGACTCCATCCCTAAATTACTAGAACTCATACAGCTATCCAGTAATGTGGCAGGATAAAAAAATCAATGTACAGAAATCAGTTGCTTTCCTATACACTAACAATGCAACTGTAGAAAGAGAAATTAGACAATCAATTCCATTTACAATAGCACCAAAAACTATAAGATACCTTGGCATAAACCTAACCAAAGAGATGAAGGATTTATACTCTAGAAACTATAAAGCACTCATGAAAGAAGCTGAAGAAGACACAAAAAGATGGACAAACATTCCATGCTCATGGATCAGAAGAATAAACATTGTTAAAATGTCTATGCTGCCCAGAACAATCTGTAGTTTTCAATGTCTTCATGATAAAAATACCAATGGCATTTTTCAAAGTGCTGGAACAAATAATCCTAAAACTTGTATGGAACCAGAAAAGACCCTGAATCACCAAGGAAATGTTGAAAAAGAAAAACAAAGTTGGGGCATTATGTTGCCTGATTTTAAGCTCTATTACAAAGTTGTGATCCCTAAGACAGCATGGTATTGGCACAAAAAGACACATGGACCAGTGGAAGCAGAGTAGAGAGCCCAGATATAGACCCTCAACTCTATGGTCAACTAATCTTCGACAAAGCAGGAAAATATATCCAGTGGAAAAGGACAGTCTCTTCAATAAATGGTTCTGGGAAAATTGGACAGCTATATACAGAAGAATGAAATGTGACCATTCTATTACACCATACACAAAGTCCACCAAAGTCCTAGAGGAGAATACAGGCAGTCACCTCTTCAACCTCGGCCATAACAACTTCTTTCAAGGCATATCTCTAAAGGTAAGGGAAATAAAAGCGAAAATGAACTTTTGGGACTTCATCAAGATAAAAAAGCTTCTACACAGCAAAGGAAACAGCAAAACAAAAAGGCAACCCATGACATAGGAGAAGATATTTGCAAATGACACTACAGATAAAGAGTTGATATCCAAGATCTATAAGGATCTTCTCAAACTCACCCAAACCACAAGTCAAAAACTGGGCAGAAGACATGAATAGACACTTCTCAAAATAAGACATACAAATGGCTAACAGACACATAAAAATATGTCCATCGTTATTAACCATCAGGGAAATTAAAATCAAAACCACACTGAGATACCACCTTATACCAGTTCAAATGGCAAAAATTGACAAGGCAAAAAACAACAAATGTTGGAGAGGTTGTGGGAAAGGGGAACCCTCTTAACTGTTGGTGGGAATGTAAGTTGGTACAGCCACTTTGGAAAACAGTACAGAGATTCTTCAAAAATTAAAAAACAGAGCTACCCTGTAACCCAGCAATTGCACTACTGGGTAATTAATTACTCACAAAATATAGATGTAGTGAAAAGAAGGGCTACATGCATCCCAATGTGCATAGCAGCAATGTCCACAATAGCCAAACTGTGGCAAGAGCTGAGATGTCCTTCAAGAATGGATAAAGAAGATGTGGCCCATTTATACAATGGAATATTACTCAGCCATCAGAAAGGATGAATACCCAACTTTTGCATGAACATGGATGGGACTGGAGGAAATAAGTCAAGCAGAGAAAGCCAATTATCATATGGTTTCACTTATTTGTGGAACATAAGAAATATCATGGAGGACATTAGGAGAAAGAAAGGAAAAATGAAGGGGTGGGGGAAATAAAAGGGGGAGATGAACCATGAGAGACTACGGACTCCAGGAACACACTGAGGGTTTTAGATGGGAGGGATGTGGGAGGATCAGTTAGCCCAGTGAGGGGTATTAAGGAGGGCATGTATTGCATGGAGCATTGGGTGTTATATGCAAACAATGAATCATGGAACACTACATCAAAAACTAATGATGGGGGTGCCTGGGTAGCTCAGTGGGTTAAAGCCTCTGCCTTCGGCTCAGGTCATGATCTCAGGGTCCTGGGATTGAGCCATGAGTCTGGCTCTCTGCTGGGCGGGGAGCCTGCTTCTCCCTCTATCTCTGCCTGTCTCTCTGCCTACTTGTGATCTCTGTCAAGTCAATAAATAAAATCTTTAAAAAAAAAAAAAAAACTAATGATGTACTGCATGGTGACTAACCTGACGGTTCAGTGGGTTAAAGCCTCTGCCTTCTGCTCAGGTCATGATCCCGGGGTCCTGGGATCAAGCCATGAGTCTGGCTCTCTGCTCAGCAGGAAGCCTGCTTCTCCACACGCCCCACCCCACCCCGCCTCTGCCTGCCTCTCTACTTACTTGTGATCTCTGTCTGTCAAATAAATAATAAAAAGTCTTTAAAAAAATGAATAAATTTTTAAAAAAAAATTTTTTAAATCTACCTACCAAATTGAGTATCTAAGATCTTGCAGAATGTCTTACACTATCTTACAAATAAGCAGCTAACCATTATTTGTGTAATTACTGAGTGATCTGAATAAATTACAGGAAAATAAAGCTCTATGAGCCCAGGGACAATATCTATTTTGACTCAATGTTGTAATATCAAGAGTGAATGAATAAATGATCAAGATAAGAATGACAAGGCAGGGGAGGCACCTCCTACCCTGAAGAAGTTCTGGAAATGGATGGTGGTAATGGTTACAGTACAATGTGACTATGCTTAATACCACAGAACTGTGTACTTAAAAATGGTCAAAAGAGTAAATTTATGTTAGGAGTATTTTACTGCAATAAAAATTTTCAGAAAAATAATAAAAGAATGCAACTGAACTGATTTGAGCTCTATCTACTACATATAAGTTCTAGGCTTTGGACATAGCCTTAAACCTCTTAACCTGTTTTCAGATTCATTTCTGACCTCCTAAGAATTAAGTATAAAAACCAAAATCTGACAAATATTACATGTTGTTAGTATGGATTTTGTTGGATTTCTCAGAATACTTAAATAAGTGCATTGTTTCTGCTATTGCCTTAAGGCAAATTGACAAACAGATATTATATGAAGGTACTTGCATGAGTAGATGATGTGATGAGAATTAAGTAGAGAGTTTAATTCAGCTACCTCCAAAAGCATAGCAGTATCATTTCAATTCAGCTTTCAACTAAGAAAGCTCAAATGTTTGATTCACGTTTCCAGAAATAGTTAGCTTTGATAATGGAAATAAGGTTTGTCTTTTAATTGTTGGCAATTGTGTTGTCTCTCTTAATCCAATTTTTCTTCCATATTGTATAGGGTGAAGTCTTCTCAATAGGAAATTGAACATCTGTATCAAATGGCAATGCAATTAAATATTGTCCTGTCATTTTGGCTATTGTTTTATCTTATTCACAGCAAAGCAAAAGTTCTGTTCCTTGGGGAGGGCGGGGTTATATATGCACACAATTTTATCCTAATTTTCCTTTTTAAAAAAACTTGATCCAATTCCTCAAAGTCAGGAGCTATATTGAACCTTTAAATAGAGACAAAATCTGGACCTGGAATGCATGTTAGCTCACATTTCACTGAACAATGTCATTCTCACTGGTTGAAGGGCAGAGGACATCAATTTAAAAGGCACACAATGCACAGCTGGCTAAAGCTGTTTCATGGCTGAAATAAAATGTGAATAAACTCACTCCATATGGTATCACTCACCAGCATCAGTTTAGGTCAACTTTTAAGAAAAGTAAAATACAGAGGAAAGAGTAAAGTGCAACTCTCACTATAATTAGAGCACTACCAAAATCATAAAGAATGCAATCTGCATAATTCTATAATTGTTTTGGTGCATCTGAAACTATTGAATACCCACAGGGGACATATTAATTCAAGAGCCTATCAACTTCCATTTTCTTCCTAGTTTTTGCTAAATCAAACTCAAAGTTAAAAACTAAAAGTGATTTAAAACCTTCACAACGTTTGCATGGCACTATGAATTAATGGGGCATTTAAGAAAAGGAAGTGATGTGCCATTTTTCAAGTCTTAAACAATGGTAGGCAATTAGCACATCAACTAGAAAGCAAAATCAATTAATCAATCAATCAATCTTTATAGGATAACTCTCTAATCATCATTTATTCTATCATCACTTTTTACATTAAATATAATGTTCATGTCTCTACTGTACCAAAAGAGAAATTAGCAGAAATAGTGTGATGGAGAAGGAGTAGAGCAGGGACCTGGAACTTTAATCCCTGTCCAAAGTATGTACCATCGGCATTCCATGCTCCAGGACACAGGAGTAAGTATGCTTGGAGAACAAGGTTAGGCAAACAAGGCTCCCCATGGTTTAATCCAAATCAGAATTTGAAAGGCAAAGGCCAACTGGTATCTGAGAATGTGCAGGGGATAGCTTCATTCTCTGCCTATCTCCTTTGCAAATATATGCTCCCAAAAGAAAAATAACTCAAGATCTGGGGCAAATGAGTTCCCACTAGCTTTATCAAAACACACTCTATATTGTGTGTGTTGGTGGAAAACAAGGACCCAGAAAGGAAAATTGGATGGGGGTGAGTTCATGAAGTAAGAAGATACCATGAATTCAGGTGAGATAGTAGTAATAGTACTACTAATAATAACAATAACAACAACAACAAATTTAAATATAAAGAGAAAATATGCTTACATGTCTACCACATGGTAGGTACTATTTGAATGCCAGGAATATGAAGGAAATGAGACTAGCCCTTCCAAGATTTTAAAGCCAATGACAAATGATTGAAACAGATTCTGAGTACTATCACAGTCAGAGGAGATATTTAACCCAATCAAGAAGTTTAGGAAAGGTTTCCTGAAGTAGAGGATTCCTGAAGTGAGTTGTGGAAAATAAGGATCATTTATCTGAATGGATAAGGATGATTGAAAAAGAATGGGGAGAGGAGGAGTATAAGGTGGTAGAATGATACAAGTTTAAGTTATTACTAATGTCTGATGTATGAATTAATAAATGAAGGCTGAGTTAGAAGTCAAGTCATAAAGTAGATTACCATGCAAAATAGATTGAACTTTATATTGTAAAAGTAATGCAGTAAAGGCAATCCACTGCTGGTGGCCTTCAAGTATCCTTGCATGTTCTTGCTAATTCTACCAGATTGCAAGGATTACCTGTCTCCAGGTACTGAGCACTTCATGTATTTATTCACATAGGCAAATAAGTAGTTTAAGACCACCACTGTATAACAAGGTAACTGGTGACGTTCTCAAGGGAAAGAATAGGACTGGCTGGTTTGTTTCTTGCTATAGTGTGTGTTGCTTGCTTCAAAACTGCTGCATTCCTGGGTTCTTCAGCTGAGAAGAACCTACTACATGGGTAGCTTTCTAGGCCCACTGTATCACCCAGTGGACACAAGGGTAGTAAAATTGGTGCAGATAATGCTGATGCTCATTCGTTTGCTGGGCCTCAGGGAATAAAGTCTTTTTTCTTTGACTCTAGAGTCTTCTGCCACCATCCAAACAATTATGGTAGTTTAACTAATTCGCTTGAAGGTTAGGGGTAAAATCTAATACTTTTCACAGTGTTTGACACTTGACTACAGTATTAAGAGTAAATTGAACAGAGTATGTTTCCCAACCTCGAAACTACTGACATTTTGGGCTGGACATTCTTTACTGTGGGGGTATTGTCCTGTCCATTTCAGGATGTTTAATAGCACTTGTTTACTCCACCAACAGGGTGCCATTAGCAACCCTCCACTATAACAACCAAAAATGTCTCCAAACATTTCCAGAAGTCCTCCAAGGGGACACTGTTGAAAACCACTGGAGGAGGGCAAAGTCTAGAGAGTTTGAGGGATTAGCTAAAAGAATATCACAATATCTACAACAAAGGAATGAACTAAGAGAGTGGTAATAGGGTTGGATAGAAGAAAACACATTTAAGAACTACTATGAGGTCTGATTAACCCAATGTCACAGATTATTACCATCTTCCTGGGCTATATGTGGCAAAGCAAGATAGTTAACACAGCTGTGGGGCAAGATTATGAATGAATGCAAGTATCTATCCCAGAAGAATATGAACTGTTTTGGGTTAATTTTCCTGATAAAACTGGGGGGGGGGGCACGTTTCCCAGACTTATAACCACATTCCAATTTCCAGAGGCTATAGTGATCTATTTTACTAGAGATTTCAAATCTACTGCAACAACTGCAAATCAGGTAATCTTTTGGTTAACTTTATAGTATTCTACCATCATCCACCATGATAAATTTCATTTTTTTAAGGAACTGAGCTATTGAATTAAATGGAGAAATGGTGAGTACCACAACCCCTGTATTCTTGAAGTCTCTGATTTATTGTCATGGTCAGACTCCAGGTAGAATTAGTTTCCAAGGCTTCCACTTTCACTTTCCTACCATGATAACTCCCTCCCATAGTTCACAGAACCAATATGAATGTTACGCTGGCTGCTAACTAAAACCAGTCCAATTACACTCTCAGAGTTCAAAGAAATGACCTAGAGATTGGTCCACAGACCCATTAGATCTCTGTGAAATAAGATGGCATCAAGACTTCATTATTACTGGGCCTCCATATGCCCTCATTTTAAAGTGGGGGGGGTGATATTTTGGTTACCCTGAATTAAAGTCAGCTTATATTCTGTCTCCAACCATCATTAGATGATTTGGGTATTGTCTTTCCCCAGAGCTAACTTAGTCCATAAAAATGGGTTCCCTTGTAGAAGGACTGGGATAACTGCTAAATATTCCCAGGGTGAAAAGAAGATTGTTCCAAAATACCCCTCCACAAACTCTACTAAACTCTTGTCTCAACTCTATATACCCACCATGTATGGAAGAGGTTTAAGAATTGCCTAACAAATGGTTGGTCACCTACTTTTTGCAAAACTTTCATGGTTGTCTACCGCATAATCCACTGTGGCTTCTGATATCTACATCATCAGACCTCAGACAAAACTAAGACAGGAAGATCCAATTTTAGCATCTTATTATAGATACAAAAAAAAAAAACAATGCCTAGAAATTCAAATTACGGTTACAGCAATAAATAGAATAATAGAGAAATTATAAAAAACATAGAAAATTACAGAAAGAAAAAAAGTACAGAAAAAATAGAAGAAAACATCCCCCTAAAATTCCAGAAACCACAGACAACAAGTGATATCATTTTGATTAATTTCTATACAGTTATTTCTCATTCTGTGCTTTGGTTCTTGACATATTATGGTAACATTCTATATAGTACTTCCTATTGAGATTTCTTTTGACTTAACTCTGGCATTTTCCATAGGACTCTAAACACTTCACAAAAAGAACTAATAGGGATAAGCTAGCCAACTGGGGATATGCACCACAATTTATTTTTCTCTTCCCCTATTGTTAAACACTATGATTGGCTCCCAATTTTAGCAATTATGAATATTAATATTATACATATTTTTTCCCTGGCATTTTTTCCTAGGTTCAAACTTTATAATCTATTCACAGAGGTATAATTACTGTCTTAAAAGGAAACCCTTCAAGATTTAAAGGCTTCCCACTGGTTGAAAACCAGAAAGTCTCATTGTTGCTTTATCCTGGCAGGATAACCACTGAAAAGGCTAGAAGAGAGTTAGAACAGAGAGAGGCTGCAGGCCCCAGTCTAGTGGCAACTGCTAAGACCTTTAAAAGGATAGGTGGTGGGTATTAAGGAGGGCATATATAGGGGTGCCTGGGTGGCTCAGTGGGTTAAGCCTCTGCCTTCGGCTCAGGTCCTGATCTCAGGGTCCTGGGATGGAGCCCTGCATCGCATCGGGCTCTCTGCTCCACAGGGAGCCTAGTTCCCCCTATCTTTTTGCCTCCCTCTCTGCCTACTTGTGATCTCTCTCTCTCTGTCAAATAAATAAATAAAATCTTAAAAAAAAAAAAAAGGAGAGCACGTATTGCATGGAGCAACAGGTGTGGTGCACAAACAATGAATCTTGGAACATTGAAAAAATTAAATTAAATTTAAAAAAAAAAAAAGATAGGTAAAAGCCCAAGGCACAGGGATCCTCATACCTGACAAGTACTTTTGCGGGATGATTTTGGCTAAAACAATCAGGGGCGCCTGTGTGGCTCAGTCAGGTAAGCGTCTGCCTTGGCTCAGGTAGTGTCCTGGATCAATTCCCACATTAGGCTCCCTGCCCTGCGTGGAGCTTGCATCTCCTTCTCCTCCCTGATGGTGTTCTCTCTTACTGTCTCTGTCTGTCTCTCTCTTGGATAAATAAAATTTTTAAAAATAAAACAAAAGAATCCCACATAGTTTATAGACCTGAAAACTGAAATAGTATTAGAGACTAAGTTTTTTAGTTTAAGACAGTAATGAAAACCTCAAAGGCTTATACGTGATGCTGGCCAGATGAAGGCGGAAAGGGGGCTTAGTGGGTCTGCAGTGAGTCTGCTGCAAAATGCCTATATAAGGTAAAAATCACGGCTCACCCTCATATAGGCTTGCCAGATTTAGGAAACAAAAACACAGGAACCCCAGTTAAATTTGAATTTCAGATAAACAAGGGCTAAACCTCTATTTGTTTCATAGGTCTTAAATATTACATGGGTCATAATATATTAAAACATTATTTATTGTTAACTGAAAATTCTAATTTAATTGAGCAACCTTGCCTTTTATCTGATGATTCTAGCCTTACCCTGTTGTTGCTATCCAGGGGGGTAGGCATAGGATTGCTTCAAATCTCACAAGAGCTACCAGAAATCTGGAGTTTCTTATGAAATCTCCTTATTTCTAAATTTTAGCAGCTAGTTCAAAATGTTTTAAAAACACATCTGGAGGCCAGATGATGGCAGCAGGCCATCAGTTAGGGAACTCTGATATTAGATTATGATCCAAAATAGACTAAAACGTATCTACCATTGGAAGGAACAGTTCTAATGCATATTAATCATGTCTTCTTGTCAGTGATTTTCTGAGAGCAGATGTAGACAGGGGGAAGACAGAGAAAAACCATGTGGCCACATTACCTTCAGAGGAAGCTGGAGAAGAGAAGATTAATGTTAGCAGAAAAAGCCTCTGGACACCACACCTAAAATCCTACTTGACTAATTCATATAGAACCAGCCCTGTGACACAATAGTCAGAGTATACCCTTGAAATTCAAATAGGTTTCATTAACCTTAGTCAGGTCAACCATTTTAAGGTAATATCAAGGAAGACAAATTTTTCCTATACTTTAAATGTAGGAAATATATTGTTTTTCCACAAAAAACAATAAAAAGTTATTTGTGTTAACATTTACTATAATAGAGCAAACTGTAGTTTCACTTTAAACTTCTATTTCTTAATTAAGTATGTTTAAGTTTCTTCACTATCAAAATTGAGATAATTTTAATTGAAAAATTTTCTGTTTCTCCACTAGGCAAGAATGATTTCCTTTGATGATTTCCAAGTCCCAAAGTCCTAATTAAAACAAAATAATGGCTTTCCAATCAGTTATGGGAAGGAGACATTTAGAGAATTACCATGAGGCACTTTGCAAGGAACACCATTAACAATGATGAATATAGGTAGATGAACATTTTGCTGCAGCTAAATTGAATTCTGAGGATAAGTGAAAGAGCTTTTATTTACTTGGTGCCAAGCCTTGATGCATTCATATAAACTGTCTGGCATATGCAGTATTATGAGTCAAACAGCTTTGCTCCTGTAAAATAATTGTAGATGCAGAGTTGCCCTGATGTACTTGCCAGAATTCTATATTCAGCATGTACCTTATGTTTGCTGGAATAAAAGGGACAATGTATACTGGTTAGTAAATAGGAGTGAGGTTCCTAAATTATCTTTACCTGTTGTTTGAGCCTTCAGTTTGGAGCTGAAGTCCAGATTTCCTAGTGAGATGTTTAATTAATTAATCAATAATTAAGTGTAAACATACACTCAATTAGGGATCACATTCAAAATCTCTAACCTTCTATCTGACATAGTACTGACCAATCAGAATGGACACCAACATAGTCAGAATAGATGTTTGCAATAAAAAAATGTTTTTAATATGTTCCTGTATCAATATAATAGCACTGTATACAAGCCAAAGAGAGATGCCTTAGGAGAATGAAAAAAATTAGGGCCAGACTCTACCTTCAAACTGTATACTATAACTGATGTTTATATCAGAAGGCAACCTCTCTGATTATCATTTAATTCACTGGCTCCTTAGGGTAAGTCCCAGGGGAGAGAAACACAGGAAAAATCAGAAAGTGGAGCATTACAACCAACCAGTTCTCTTCTCTCTAATATTCAAGAGGCTGGTTTGGTTTGCAAAACTGGTACAGTTATTCCCCTCCTGGTTCCCAGGCCCCTTTTCAATGTAACTATGAGACTCCTCCCACAAAGAAGGAGGCTCTTTCACTTGCCTTTGTATTCAGCTGCCCTTGCTATTTGCTTTGACCAGTAGTGGAAATGGGTCGATTCTGAGCCTTAGCCCTGAGAGGCATGCAGGCTTCCAAGTTCTCTCTTTGAAACTTGCTGCCACCATGCAGGCAAGCCTAGGATGACCTGCTAGATAATGGCACATGGTCCAGTCACCTCTGCTGCCCTCATCAAACTGCCAGCCAAGTACAGAGATGTATAGAAGCCCAGGCAAGACGAATCTTGGCCAGATAAGTAGAGGTATCCAGCTGACACACAGACTTGGGAAATATAACAATGAATTGTTTTAAGCCACATTTTAAAAAAATGGGTGTGGGGGGCCGGTGATTGGTGATGCAACAATAGTTAAATACAACTGACCTTGCTACTTTGAAAAATTCGAAGCAGAGAGAAGCAGCAGAAGCTAGAGTTTTTATTAGTAGACAAGAATAAG
>ML098591.1:8746-22917 GCA_003697995.1 Taxidea taxus jeffersonii
CCCCCCTCCCAGTTCCCTCTCTCTTTCTTCCTGAGTGTCAGTGCCCTCCTCTGCCCAGCCCCCCAGTCTTTCATTTAATCAACAACGAACACTACTGGACAGCAAACATGGCCCTCTCCTTTGAGACACATGGCAGCATGGAAAAAGCCAAGACAGTTGGTTTAGAAGCTCAAAAGGAAGCAGCAAGTCTAAGCAGAGGAATAGTTCCTTAATTTCATTAAGTAGGAGAAAGGCATGGATAAAAACAGCTACCTTGATAAGAAAGATACATAATTGAGAGAGAAATAAGCTGATTCACTTAGGGCTATGCACTGGAGAGGGCCACTGATTTTCCCCTGATGTCCCTGAGCTACATCTTGGTTGTACACATGGCTTCTTGGGATGAGAGTGAGCCCAACACAGTCAAATTAGGAGTACTGCAGAATACCTTTAAGCTCCCAGCACAATCTGGCTACTTTAGTAAACCTCTTCAGTGATAGGACTATAAAATGGGCTGGGAGAACCCAGCAAAGACTATGACTGACCTGATAATAAACGTCCTAAAATCATCAGTTTTTAAGTGACAGTGCTGTGACCTCTCCACGGGTCCCTTCCTCCAGAATTTCTTAGTTTCTGGCAGGCAGTACCTTTTCCTACATACGTACGGTGCTCCCTTATCAATGTCTGCTGACTTGAGCTGTCTGGAGACAATGTCTTTAATCACATTATGCTGGAGAAAGAAATTATTCAGAAGGAAAACAGATCCAAATCCGTTACACAGACAGTCTTTCTTGGTAATCTATCGAGGACAGAGGGTGACAACGTATCTGCGGAAACATTTACTGAGCCCCTACCATGAGCCAGCTTTTCTACATTGTGTCCCTTCATCTGCTGAATCATTTCTCTTCATATAGTACATAGGGCCCGACTCCACTTTGCAGATGAGGAAATAGAGTCTTAAGCCAGGTGACTTGCCCAAGGCTGCAGAGCTGACTCTAAAAGCTGCCTGCCTGCCTTTCGCTAAAATACATGTCCCTGGACAGTGAAACTCCCGGCAAAAAAACCACAGAGGGTTCTGAAGTCTGGCCTGTGCACCCAAACCACAGCTGGAAACGAGTCCTACAGAATGTGTCAGAGTATGGCTGAAACTTGAAGACCTGGGGGACCCCAACTGTTCTCACCACCAGGCTCCAATCCATCTTGGGGGGAAAAAGGAAAAAAACAAAACACACCACTGCTTGGTGCTTTGGTCTCTCTGAAGTGAGCCACGGGAAAAGATCCACTGCCTTGCACTCAGAAGAACACCACGGCATAGCTGAAAGCCATTTGGAAACCAAAGAGCCATGCGATCGATCGCCTGGTCTAAAATTCACGTCATTCCAAAGTTAGGAGTTTCTGGTTAGTCAGCAACTGCATTACAAGGGATGGCCCTAACATCCTCGTCAGGTGCTGGGGAAGGAAAAGCAGGGGACGGGGGAGCAGCAGCCTTACCAGCAGTAGTCCAACAGGTGCGGAGGCAGGACAGGGATGTACACGTGTTGCCAGAACATGGGGTAGAGCATGGCGGCGGCCCCGTGGATGCAGGCAGTCAGCTGTAACACAAGCAAATGAGAGCTTCAGAGCTATGAAATCCACGGGAGGTGATGTGCTCACTGGAGGTGAGCAACAAAATTCAGTACCTACTTCTCCACATCTTAAAAATTGTAAGTTACCTCTACCACTCAAATTCAAATTTAACAAGAGCTTGCTTTTCCTTTTTTTTTTTTAAAGGATTTTATTTATTTATTTGACAGACAGAGAGATGATCACAAGGAGGCAGAGAGACAGGCAGAGAGAGAGGGGGAAACTGGCTCCCCGCTGAGCAGAGAGCCCGATTCGGGGCTCGATCCCAGGACCCTGAGATCATGACCCAAGCCAAAGGCAGAGGCTTAACCCAGTGAGCCAGCCAGGTGCCCCATGAGCTTGCTTTTCCTAAGAAAGCTTCCTCCCTACCCTGATTACAAAGCTAATGCAGGATGACAGTAGCAATTTTAGAAAATGGAAAAAGGGGCAGAAGAAAATAAAAGCCTTTCACCACCTGAAGATAACTGGATATTCTGGGAAATTACAAACAAAGCACTTTTATTCCCTTTTCTAATAAAATTAGGATTACTGTAAATACAGTGCTCATTTGCCCTCTTTTAAAGTTCATGTTTATTTGCTGGCATTTTCCCACATCCTTAAATATTCCTAGAAAACATATCTTCTAATGACAGTGAATTTCCCACAGGGTATTAACCAATTCTCCCAACATTACGTTATATAATCAGATCATGTCAATAATTTTTATACATGGTTCCTAGATGTAAGATTCAGAGATAACAACTAACAACTGTAGTTTAGGTTTAATAAATGTATTACTATAATAAAGGATGGGGGCTCTTTACACACCTGCAGCCATGCCCTAGAATGTCCTCTCTACAGCTTACCAGGGCTAAGAACTGCAGTCAAGCTAGTAGCTTTGGAAGTGTATCTATTTGGATTTTATTTTTATCCCTCCGATCCTGTCTAAGGCTTAACAGCTTGTCGTGTTTCTTGGTTATACTTTATAGGTAAATGGTCTGTTCGTATTCTTAGTCCACTAATGAGTATTAGTATTTTTAAGAAGTGATTTATAAGTGAACGCTGGGTATTTACAAAGGATAGTAATGCTTTGTAATATTTCTGAAAATAACTTATCCTTCTATAATCTCCTTTGAATTTGGAGGTGGGGAAGAGAAGGTTTAAATAATTTCACAGACAAATCTCATCCTTCACGATGGTTTCTACTGCTGCTATACTACAAATGTCCTCCAAATTCTCCCTCAGCATTTAACTTTTTAATCCATCTGGAATTAATTTAGGTTTAAGGACAGAGGTGAGAATTTATTTTTTCCACATAGTTAATCAATTGCCCCAGCACTGATTTACTGATTAATTCTTCCTCTCCCTCTTTTTTTGACATGCCCCTATTTCATATTCCTTCTTTTTCTTAAGAGCTAGACACATCATATCAGGATCTGATGTAATTAAAAAATTAGAGACAGAGATATAATGGAATAAAACTGCTGCAAAATTCAATAGAGTGAAAGAAGGAAAAAAAAACCCAACACCTTTGGAGATAGGGCTATGAAGTGACAAAAGCCGACAACACATGTTTCTTTCTGCCTTTTTTCTTTAATGTTTCTTTGGTTTCTGGGAAGCCTGTTCCCATGAGGACTTTGCTTCTTTTGGAAGCTGTTAACTGGCCTTTGCTGACAGAAGGACATTTACGTGGCGAAAGAGTGACGTGCCAAGGCCCAGTTAAAAGAATCCCAGAGGTTAGTGTAACATGAACAGCTTTAAACTGGATATTCTGCTGATGTTTGCCAGTTGTGAGAGCTGTGTATGAAATCCATGGCTGCTATTTTCTTCCCCCTCCTCCTCCCTCCAGACTCTGTTCTTTAAATCAGGTACATGTCATGAACAGGGGCTGACCAGCAAGCTCTCTCAAGAGTTGTTCCCAGAGACTCTGCCAAGGCTGGTAGGTTTAATCCATCCCTTCTCAACCCATTTCAGCAGGATTCCATATAAAGAAGCCTGTCATATTTTACATGACTCATCTCTTCAGGGTTAGAAGAGATGAAAAATCTTTGCTAGTGTTGAATGAGGAGAAAATGAACCAACTTCACTCAAGTGGCACCCTGAAGGGAGGCTGGAGGGTTACCCTGGCTTTGGGCCCCACTTCTTCCTGCCCATCTTTTAACTGGCTGCCAAAGGACTCAGACTAAAGTGCAGGTCCCGTCATGTCCATCCTCCTCGGAAGTCTCTGGGGGCATGTGTGGCGCAAGAGTATCTCCATCAGCTTCCATCTACCTATAGAGCAGCATCTCTGGCCACAGTCTCTACTGCCTTCTCCAAGCTCATCCTTTGAATAAATCATTTCAGACTTGGGAGCAGCTAGGTACACCTTTCCCATGTCTGTGCCCCTGGCAAACTCCTCCTCCTTTGGGTCTCTGTGAAAGCACTACTTTCCTTGCATGGCTCTTTGGGGCATAAGCCTCCATTGTTAATGGGACTATACCTGGTCTGCAAGTTTGTCCTCTCTCTGTAAAGTAATACCCTGCCTCTTTTCCTCTCCACGTTCTCAGTGGCACCGCACCTATTGAGTGCGAGTCAATGCAATGTTTCTTCCATAAATAAAAAATAGATCCTACTTACAATATATTCACAATATAAAGATAGTGGCCTGGCTTTTACTATTGGACTAACATTTTCCTGAGTCTCACAGAGTGGGGTATATAACTCAAATTCCAAAACAATAATGGCAAGTTCAGACACACAAATATGCCACTTTTGGGAAATCATATTAATGGATTCCCTCTCTCTTTCTCTTTCTTTCCTTCAATAATACGTCTATTCTGTAACTCTACAACACATCAAATAAATAAGTAAAAGCATTTTAAAATCTCTAAGGTGCTGTACAAATATAAGATGTCCTCATCACATGAATTCATTTGTAATTCTCTTTGGAAAAGTCATTCAATAGAATGTTCCTGGTTGAGACAGAACTTGATTACTTCCCTCTTTTTAGCTTGAATTGGTTTGAGTCAATCCTATTTCCAGCAATAAAGTGGCAGAGATCCTATCTCCAGACAATGTTCCTTTCATGTCTCCTTTCCCTCAAAAAGACCTAAAAGCTAAACACCAAGATTTAAAAATTACCTATCCCTGATAAAAATTCAAACATTTTTAAAGGTGCTTGATCATCATCCTCATTGGGGGTTTCCTAAAAGCCAAATCTCTGTAATTGGAGTAAAAGGCACTTATCCATTTGGTTAAGAAAACAAACAAACAAACAAACAAAAAAGAGAATTGTTTGGCTCTTTTCTAAAATGCAAAGCGGCAAAATGATGTACATTGTTGTTTAGGAATAGTGGTGAGTCAGCCACGAGAAAAGTGTTATGATTTATCTGTGCTTAATCAGAAATAATGCTATATTCCATAAATTATCATTAGCCACTTATTTTAAAAACAATTCTAAGGCCAACTCCATTTGTAAAATAAGGCTTTTAAAGGCCTATGCTCATTCCTTACAGAATACAAAATTTTAAAGTAATGAAAGTATACAATTTGGATTATAGTCAACAAAGGGGTATTGTGAGTATCTAATTGAAGTGCAAGTTGAAGAAAATGATCCTATCAAAATCTCACTCAGTGGGAGAATAGAAAGATAGTATGTGTAAAATTTGCCCAAAGTCATTAGTCACAATGAATATTCATCAGAAGCCAATTATCAATCCCATTTAATGACACCCCAAAAGATTTTGCCCTGAAGCAGCTGAATAGTCTAAGACTCCAGACAAAACTAGACAAATTACACAGCCAACAGCCAGTCTAGCCAGGACACAGATTGTAAAGTAAACCACTGGTGGGTTTCTAGACGCACTTTTAGCAAATTCTGTCCTCAATTAAAGGTGCACAAGGTCAGTTCTATCTTGGAGCTTTCTGCATGGCTCCATTAGTTTTCTTTGAGGCAAAGGGAGAGAAAGAAAGAAGGCAACAGGGATAGGACAGGGAGAGGGACCAATGATAGAGCTGGAAAAATCATGAAGACACTGTGTGTGTGTGTGTGTGTGTGTGTATTTTTTCTTAGTTCAAGGTAGTTCTCAGATATAATGCCTAGACAGCCACAGTCTTAGATTCTAGCTCCTTGGCTGATTCCTAACAGCAGCTCTGCAGCTTAACATGAAAGAGAAGACTTTCCCCTTAAAACAAAACAAAAACAAAAACCCAAGGAATCCCCACAGTATATGCTCCAGGCACCGTGTGAGGGGTTTGGGATACTGAAAAGCATTGCTTAAGAAGCATGCACGTATACACTCATCACCATACTTCACAGATGCAGAATCAGCCTCAAAGGTGAAATTACTGCCCAAAGCCACACAGCTCGTCAGTGACAGAACTGGGACTCACATCCAGGTCTGTCAGACGTAATGGCCACTGCGTTTCCACAATGCATAAATTAACTAAAAACATTTTTGACTGCCTACCCTGTGCCTATATCCCGTGCCGAGGAGCCTGAACTAGGTGACATACTGTTCCTACCAGCACAGCCAAATTACGCAGAAATACGTCTGCCTTGCTGTTAGATGACCAAGTACCTGGGGTAAAATACCAAAGAACAGAAAATAATCATTTCTAAAACAAACACAGATCTGATCATTTCCTGGGAGTTAGTTACCCTTAGCTGTATGGTCTTTAATCCACTGGAAATTCTAGACAAGGGCATAATGATTTTTGGTCAAGCGGGAGGGCTTACTCCCCAATCTGGCCCACCGATTTCAAAGTCTGGCTTTCTGTCATTTTTCCTTTCATATATTTCCATGGAGTTGCCATTAAGTCTCTTTTTGATCTGAGCAAGCCGCTTCCTCTCCTGAGTGTCATTTTCACCTACAGGGAAAAGGAGGAGTAGGACCCTGTCATCTCTGTGCCCTCTTCTAGCTTTGACAATTTCTGATCTAGAGGAATTCCCATCCTTTGACATGAAAAATGTGCCTCCTGTACCCCAGTTCACCTTCTTCAGCTCCGCTAAGTGTAAGTAAAACAGGGTCTGTCTCAAAGCTGGTCTTACTTTTTCAGGTCTGCAGTTACAGGGCCTAATCTGGGATGCCTGGGCTAACTTGGCTATCCCCATCAGCCACTGCAGGCCTAACTCCAGACCATGGAGGGCACAGTCTTCCCCAGTGCTCGGCCCCCAACACTCCGGGTATCTCAGAGGTATCTCAGCCAGGGAGCATGAAACTAAAGATGTGAGCTCCTCAAGGACACAGACCACGTTTGATTTCCCTTTCCTATCTCACTACGCTTGACACAGAGCAGGCACTGGAAAATCACTGGGGAATGTAAGAATGCCTCCAGCTTAACACCATGAGGAATGGGAGACAAGATTACCAGACAGTTAACAAATTGTAATTGCTTAAGAGATCACAATTAGAAGCTGCACATTTCTAAAAGGTATTGAGATTCCAAGTTCTAAAGGCATACAGAGGAAAAATCAGATGGTCACAGTCATTCTTCACATCCTAGAACTCAGGATGCTGAAAGATCAAACTGACGCCTGCTTCATCACAGGCTTAGTTCCAGGCAGTATTTCACTTTCCCCTCTGAGGCCAAACACCAGGAAATTGATAAAACAAAGAGTACAAAAAGAATACCCGATTACTAGCTTTAATGACAGGTCATTTTTAAGTCCACGCATTTCAACCATGAATCATACTAAGTAGAATAGTTGCAGAAAATGTTCTGTGTCTTGTAGAAGTTCTTAGCTCTCTCAGTTTGTGAACTAGATTCTTTTATTTGATTATAAACCATGTTTGTAATCATCAAGGAATAAACGGCTCAGGATTCAAACAGTGTTGCTGATTTTGTTTTTTATTTTACTTACTCTCAAATAGAAAATCCACTATGAGATCAACAAAAAGGCCTTTTTTTTTTTTTTTTTTTTTTGCAGGGGCTACAAAAGTTAATCTACTTAACCTTTCCAAGGATATGAGAAAAACCTTTTCATTATAAATGGTTCAGCTTTGATCAAATTCTGTTTACTACATTTAGTAAGAGAAGAGTTGGTTTTTAAGAAACTATCAAAGATGCTTTAACAGAAAGATAATTTATAAAGCCTTAGAAATCAAAGACCTTCAGCTGATCTAGACAGATGACAGACATGTGTGTGGAAAGAAGGAAAAGAGCAAAGAATGTCCTTTTCTTAGAAGCCAAAATGTAATGCTTCTTTAGTTTTGTTTTTCAGGTCTGATTTGGTTTGGTTTGGTTTTTTTGCAGGGGGTGGGGGCAATCTTTCTTCCAGTAGTTTCACTTAGTTGGATGGAACACATCCTACCTCTTGCTTCTCCACTATCCACTGAGGAGTCTACGGCCATACCACCCTGAATGCGCCTGATCTCATCTGATCTCAGAAGCTAAGCAGGGTCAGGCCTGGTTAGTACTTGGATGGGAGAAATCCACTGGGGAAAGGGAAGAGAAAGAAAAAAAAATCCAGTGCACCAACATGGAGTTGAGCAGAGCACCTTCCTCTAAGAGCGAGGTCATCCAGTCAACAGGAAGCTTTCTCAGGAGATCACCTGCTTAATCACTTCTCTCTTTCCTTTTTTAAAAAGTGACCTACTAGGTAAAGTAATTAGAATAAGTTATTAGCCAGGGTAACAAGCTTTTGTGCCAAGATCTGACATTGCAAAGTATCAAAGCAACTAAAACTGCCAAGGAAAAGCTCTCGCTTCCAAAGCAGAAGCAGAAAGGATGGAATGGCACACTGTAATGTAAATAAGCCCACAGGACCGAGAGTGAGGAGAGCGGAGCCTTTTCTTTAAGATGAAAGAGAAAAAGGCAAAGTTACATATAGATTGATAATTCGTTTTAATACAGGGACAGCAAGGTGCTGTTACTCCTCCATTCTGTGCCTGTGACAGACACTACTAACTATGAAGTCAGGACATGGCCTGAAGATTCTTCTGAATATGCAACCATTGTCAATGGATCCAAGTTGGCACTCAAAATGAATTTTTTAAAAAAGATTTTATTTATTTATTTGACAGAGAGAGAGAGATTACAAGTAGGCAGAGAGGCAGGCAGAGAGAGAGGGGGAAGCAGGCTCCCCGCTGAGCTGAGAGCCTGATGTGGGGCTCAATCCCAGGACCCTGGGATCATGACCTGAGCCGAAGGCAGAGGCTTTAACCCACTGAGCCACCCAGGTGTCCCCTCAAAAAGAAATCTATCAGGGGCGCCTGGGTGGCTCAGTGGGTTCAGCCTCTGCCTTCAGCTCAGGTCATGATCTCGGGGTCCTGGAACTGAGTCCCGCATCAGGCTCTCTGCTCAGTGGGGAGCCTGCTTCCGCCCCCCCCCACCTGCCTCTCTGCCTACTTGTGATCTCTCTCTCTCTGTCAAATAAATAAATAAAATCTTAAAAAAAAAAAAGAAATCTATCAGCCACCTCAAGTTCTGTGTAAGTGGACATTAACAGTTCTTTGGAGATATTTCTAAGATAATAATTTATGTTTAGCTAACTTACACTGCTGTTTTAATAAAGAATTGTATTTTTTAAAAGGAAAGACAGCATAGGAGCACCTGGGTGGCACAGTCGGTTAAGTGCCCGACTCTTGGCGTTGGCTCGGGTCAGGATGTTATGAGATTGAGCCCAGAGTCCAGCTCTGTGCTCAGCATGGAGTCTACTTAAGACTCTCTCCCTCTCTTCTGCCTCACCCCCCGCCCCCAAACACACATTCTCTCCTAAAAAATCTTAAAAATAGTAGCATAACTGAACATGGAATCCTGAGAATCTATCTATCAGGTATCCAACTGTACATGAAGAAACAGGAAACGTCAGATGGTAGGACTCACTAGATTTGAAGGCATGGGGGCAGGAATCTTCCCTGGAGCATTTTTTCAGGCAAATCCAACCTTAGAAATGCCAGTAAATGCAGAAAGATTGAAGCTGTAACAAAGCCACCACCTTGACCACTTCACTTTGTCTGCATTTACTACTGCAAGCACTGTTCTAAATGCTTCTATGTGTTTACTCACTTAATCTTCATAACAGCCCTGTAAGGTAGGTAACACTACTGTCTCCACTCTACAGATGAGGAAACCAAGGTGACTACCTATTTAAGGACCTCGTGCAAGGTCACAGAGCTAGTGGCAGAGCTAGGAGATGAATCCAGGGAGTCTAGTCCTGGAGTTTGTGTTCTTAGCTCAGAGGAAACTGCCTCTGTGCTGGGATCTGTATTAATCGGACTATTACCGAGAATCCATTCTGTGTACAAGCCATGCCCTCAAGCAATTTAAAATAGAAAAATCAAAATGCAATCAACTTCAACACAGAGGCATTAAGAAAGAGGGGGTATAATAGAGGTTCAACTGTGGTAGCACATAAAGAAGGAGTCATTAATTCTGCCTGGGGCAAGAATCAGGCCTGCTTCCTACAGTGAGCGAGAAAGACATCAGAGCAGAGTCTGGAAGGATGAAGACAGGAAGCTGCTAGACCTCCTCTCCTGGAGCGTGGTCAGGTGGTAACACTGGGTCAAGCACACACAGCAACTTCTTAGGCCACTCAACCTCTATGCAGTATGACCGTGGAGACTTGAACAAGACATGACAATTTGGTCAATGACTGAGTGACTAATGAGAAGTGGGTGGGTGTGGAAAACCTCCTAGGAGTTGCCATGACTATTCTTTGTTGCCTGGATTCATTCACCATCTACTATCCCCAGTTGTACTAATGAGAACTTCACAACACTTCCAGGATCTCTATAGCCCTCTTTGCTTCTAAAAGTCAAATCAGGGTTGACTGACCTTCACAGTCAACTAACCTCTGCTGACCAAGCAGTGTGTGCCTAGCACTGGGCGATGTGCTTTCACGTCGACAACCACTTAATACTTATCCCCATTTTTTACACAAGAGGACAGAAAGATTCTGAAAAATCAAATAAGTTGCCCAAAGCCAGAGGGTTAGGGAGGATTGAGCATAAAGGTGGGAAGTGAACAAGAGCATCCTGACTTCAAGTCTGGTATTCTCTTGTGCAGCCCTGCTGTCCTTCCTCTTGGGAAAAGATCACCAGCATGACTGGCTGAATCATCTAGCTGGCAGACCGTAGAGCTATCAAGATAGCAAAAGAGAAAAAAATGTGAGTTTTCCTAAGATCTGTACCAACCTAACAGCTCAGCTTAATCTCACATCACGCTATGGTTCACTAAAGTGACCACACTTTCAGCCTACAGAAACCGCAGGAAATCATGAGTCTTTATTCTTGCTGACTTAGCACCTAGTAGGTGCTCAAATTTCTTTAATAAAATCCACATGACAGGGGCACCTGGGTGGCTCAGTGGCTTAAAGCCTCTGCCTTTGGCTCAGGTCATGATCTCAGGGTCCTGGGATTGAGCCCCACGTTGGGGCTCTCCGCTGAGCAGAGAGCCTGCTTCCCTCTCTCATCTCTCTCTGCCTGCTGTTCTGCCTACTTGAGATCTCTGTCAAATAAATAAATGAAATCCTTAAAAAAAAAATCTACATGACATCTGCCAACATGGGTGCCATTTAGGGCTTTTGAAGCATATGAAGATATCGGTGACTTGAATATTACCCATTAGTGCTTTTTGGTAGAGATTTGATTCCCGAGAG
This sequence comes from Taxidea taxus jeffersonii, assembly GCA_003697995.1. NCBI lineage: Eukaryota > Metazoa > Chordata > Mammalia > Carnivora > Mustelidae > Taxidea > Taxidea taxus. The sequence continues at coordinate 19,908 of ML098591.1, forward strand.
TCATATAAAAATAAGCTATAATCAGTCCTATAACCTAAAGAATATACTATTTCACAAACTGAATACAAAAATAATAAGTAAGATTCTTGACCACGTTCTCAGTGCAATGGCTAAAAAGAACTGTCATCTCGTTCTCTCTCTTTATACACATGCATCCCGAATTACAACAGTGGACCGCATCAGCAACCAACATTATTGACAGCTTACCCAGATTATACTTAGCTCTGTCCGATTCCAGACTAGCCAGTGCCAAAATCAAAACTCTCCTAAAGAGAAACATGGAGTAAGAGCATTTTTTAGTGCTAGCCTGCGGTCCTGTCTTCTAAACAAACTTAATCAGGCTCCATTATGTAGTCTCAAAATGAAAATTAACTAATGATGCAAAATAACAGTAATCAAAGAAGAAATAATTGTTTTTGTCTTACAGAACAGTTTATTCACTATTTCTGAATCTGGGTGTAATTTAATCATTTAAGGAATCTTAAAAAAATGGACTTTTTGTGCTTTTCATGCTAGACCTTTTGAACCAGAAAGTCTGGAGGTGACACCCCAAACCTGGATTTTTTAACAAGTTTTCTGGGTCATCCTAACACAGATAGCCCATGGATCAACATTTGGGGATCACTAGCAGTCTGAATCCCATGTCTAGTCCAAAGCAGGTGCTTACTAATGCTCACTGAAGCAAAGGGAGCAGAAACAGGAGAGGAAGAGCAAGAACTAGTTAGGGATACCTTGGCTGGTTGAAATCACAATTTTCAAAATATCGCCAATTAAACTGTTGATGCTGCCTATATTACAGAGCCTCTATAACATCTCAAGGCTCTTCATTCTAGATGCAGTTCAACACGGACAAGAGAAAACGAACTCACACATAATCAAATGAAGAACGTCGTTCAAAAAGCAGTTAATTGTATTTACACTCTAAAACCAGAGAAAAACTACATAAGTCAAACCTTCCAGTCTTTTCTCCTGTTTCCTGCCAATGGAAGTTCCTTTCATCTCTAAGTTTTTAATGTTCTCTGAGCCACAATAAAATTTTAGGTGATGAAGATCAGAGAGGCTACCCTATTTGAAAGTTTGGCTGCAGAGTCTGTATTTCACGCCCCTTCATTACATTTTGTTAAGGATTTCCCTCTTCACCGAGAGGATTAGTTTTCTTCTCACTTCTTTGAATACTCCTCTTGGGTTGTTAGTGTGAACTAGGTTAATCTCTCTTTTTTAACATATAAAAGATGAACAAACAAAATGTTCGATTTATTTTATTTTTTAAATAGAACACTAAATTTAGTCTTAGAATTCTCTGTTTGGTAAGTTTCCAGTTACAAGGTCTTGGCTTCCCTTGAGCACAGTTTGAAACAAAATAATGCAGTTTGTTCCTACGGCTGGAACATGCAGAGTGGAGTGTGCAGGCAAAGAGGCCCTGGCTCCGGTCCAGTATTTCCAACCTTCTTAAACTGCCACTCTCATCTCTGCTTCGAGGGCGGCAGAGAAGCAAAATGGGATTAGTTATTTCTAGTCCAGAAGAGCTGGGAAAGCTTGACACACGTCATCTGGGTGCACTTCCCTTGACACAGGCTGGCATAGGCATGAACAGGTGGAGTTCATCAGGAAAGAAGTGAAAATGAAACCAAATCTGAGAACCCGCATAGTGCACAACCTGGCCCTTCTTAGGTGACAAGACCAGGTGGTGCGGAGATAATGCAGGCTCTTATTGGGAGCGGGCGGGACCGGAGTGGGGCGAGGTTGGGAGGGCGTCGTCCCTTCACACCCACAGTAGGTATCACCCACATTGTCTGCGACTAATACTTAGGAAGAAAGTGACAGGGAGAAGGCATTAGTTGGGTTTGTTTTTTTTCTTTCCTTCCCTAAATGAGGTACTATCAGAAAAGTCACAGTTCTTTTCACAGTTATGGGTACCACATCAATAATTAGGTGTGGAAGCTCAATTAATTCGGTAGTGGTCTGGCCACTAAACTGTGCTTCCTCCCTCAGAACATGTTTTTAAAAAGCATCCACTAACTAAAACAAATACACACTCTCTTGGAAAGTAAATATGCCTTTGTCATCATTTACGGGATATTCTCAGTTTACAGAACTTCTTGCACTACCCCTAGATTATAAAAGGAGCGATTAGGGCCAAGATGCCCAGGGGCTGGAAGGAACTGCAGTACGTGAGCCCGGAAGCCCCAATGAGTTGGGGAAGCTATGCCCCAGGGACCCATTAAGGCTGTGCTCATGGCAAGGGAATGGCAGGGGAATGGCAGGGGTGAGGCTCATGGAGAGGCGGATCTCACCACCCGCAGTCAGAGTGGGCTGAATCCAAGCAGTGTTCATGGAAACAGGGCTTTGCCTAATAGGGTGAATATGTCAGTGAGAAATTCAGATATAGGGTGCTGGGTGGTGCCAGGCACAGAGTAAGTGCTCACGAAATCCCAAATAAAAAGCTTTGAATGTGCATTCAAAGGCCATGGGTTTTAATTCCATCTTCGACAAGGCACTTGAGCTCTCCCAGTGCCAAATATTCTCATCTCATCAAGGAGGATAAAACCAACAAGCTCCTAAGGTTGCTGCACGCAGTAACGAACACCTACAAAGCTGGGCACATAGTAGGTAGTTCAAAAAGATTAACTTAAAATAATTTCAACAGGGTGTCAGGGAGAACTGGGGACCATATAAAATACAGGCTATGAATCAAAACGAGGGCATCCCACATACTTAGCCCAGAGGTGTGGTCAACATGCCTCTTTGGCAAGTCTTGGAACTAATTATAAGCTACCCAAGAAGTTCCTCTAATTACTATACCATCAGGACTCAAACCAGTATTACTCAGCTCCACCAGCCTCCTTATCCTCCAGACTCGGCTCAGACTACCTTTTTGGCTAAGAGAATTCATAAACTCGGTGGGATGGATATTCTTAACCATGTGCTTCTGGCTACTTTGACAGTTCCCACACACGGGTTCTGACAATAGTTTGAGGTGACACCCTATACACGTAACCTGATCCCCAAA
>RCUC01115021.1:0-22393 GCA_003697995.1 Taxidea taxus jeffersonii
AGAGGCTGATCTATTTCTTTTTTGAAACTCTCCATTGACTCTTTCCAGGTGAACTATATGTTAATGAAAGCATAATAATAAGTGTATCTTGACGATTGAGATTAACAGAATCATTAAAAATTCAAAGCGTACTAATTCAAATGGGTTTTCAGATCTAGTTCACAGTGAGGCATGGTCTTCCGGTAACCGAGAACACGCGGCACCAGTTACCCGGGTGTAGCCTCTCACCCAGTCAAACTTATGCCCCACTGGTTGTTGGCAAAGCAGGGGAACATACACGGAAGTGGCCCAAGATCCCAGGATGACTGGCCCTGCAAAAGGGCCACTTGAAGGGAAGCCATGGGAAACAGGGACCAAAATCTCAGTGTAAAGAGTGAAAAGATTTTGACTACACTTTCATCTTGAAAAATATAATGAAAGTTTATGAAAAGGCCCTTTTGTTTTCTGTTTAATGAAATGGAGGCTAAAATTCTAACCCTATTCTCAAGGTACAAAGGATTAAGGGTTGACTGGGAAGTCCGAACACAGTGTTTCCAGCAATATTTTATGTTAACAGAGATGCATCACCCTTCGCAACCAAGCAGAACTTTTGTGAAATACCCAGAGGACCTAAGTGCCCCTCTAAATTCCTTTATATTCCATTTTTTCTGCTTTAATAGCTCGATCTTCGTTTTCTATGATTCATTTGGTTGATTTCTTAGTATTCAATCATAACTCATGAGATCCTTGTTGTCGAGACTGCCAAGCCGTCAGGAACCAGCCCACCAAATACATCACTTTCATCAACTTCATGAAATCCTCTGTTGTTTACAAATTTTGCAGTTTCCATTTGCTTTTGGTTTACACTCTGCTGCCAAAACATCTGAAAATCATCGGCAATATGGGCCGAATATCGATGTCATACAGGTTTGTGTTAAACAGTTATGTTTGAGTCGGGTCTGATTTTTGGAATCCGCCTGTGAATATTTGAGGACTGCTGGCCCCCTGTGTGAATTTTTAACTACAGATGCTCTAACAGTGAAAACTCAGGCACTTGGACCCCAGACTTATCTAAGCGCCAACCAGAATATTTTCAATATAAGACATTCCATAGCAGACATAAAAAATGATTGCTGGAGGTATACCCAACTATTAACATTTTGCAGTCCGACCCTTAGGAAAGGTGGTGTAAGCAAGTTACGTGGTAGAATGAGGATCTAGGACTGGAAACACATTATAAATCGGCAGTGACCATTCTTAAGAGTATTTCATATGTACTATACTCAGATTACGCTATTAAATTTAAAAACACTTTTTTGAAAAAAAAATCCTGTAGCACACGATCTGTTTAAAAAAACAAAACAAAACTATCCTTTATTAAATATTTACTGTGCACGACAACCTGTACTTTGCCCTTTATAGGTGTTATATTATTTAACTCTTATAACAACCCAAGAGAAAGGTGGAAATCCCTACAAGCTACAGGGACTGAAATAAGACCCAGACCTTAAGCAACTTGCCCAAGATGAACTACGTAATGAGTGGCAGAGGCAAAGGGCCCCCCTGATCCCAGGCCTGTGCTTCTCTCCGCTCCATCCCAGGACACAGGAATGGCATCAGGAGAATTAAGCTACTATGGTAAGTCTGTACATGTCTTTATTCACTTCTTTGTATTTTTCTTATTTTCCACCTTTTCTAAATTACAAGGGATGGTTTTTATCATCAGAGAAAAGAAAACTTGTTTTTATTACAAGAAGTTAAGTTGAGAGGCTGGAAATCACCATGTTGCTTGTGGCTAAAGGAAAACGTTTTGTAGAGAAAAGGAAAGGGAGTCTGGCTGACTTAAAGCTTGGGGGAGCACTCCTAGCTTGGCAAGGACCCTTCAAAGAGAGGGTCTGGCCCGACCGTATGCCGCTGACGTGGGCACTGCCCCCTGGACCTACTGAGCGGCTTGGAAGCAATGTCGGTATGTGGTGGAGAACAGGACCAGAGTCAGAGACAGAGACAAGGCCACCTGCCTGCCTGTCCCCACATCCCCTGGGCCCCACCTGCTTCTCAGTCCTCCCCTCTGCTGTGAGGCCAACACTGCCCCAAGCCAGAGCACTGAGCGCCACAGGAGAATGGCTAATGTCTCCAAGGCTCAATTCCCCGAGAAGGGGGCCCTATCTTCTTCCCAAAGGCCTCCCTTTGGGCTCCCCACAGCACAGTGAGCCCCGCCTCTCTGGACCTCCCTGACACGGCCACCCCATGCCGGAGCTATCCCCGCTACCAGCCACCGCCGCCGTCAGACAAGCTTCCCATTCATTGTCACCGTCTGTTCCTGGTGCTTGGCCCAGGCTCCATACCGTGTGTTACAGGGAGCTGAGACGCTGATCTCCCAGACACCAAGGTGCCTGGTGGCCCCTGGACCCTTCCTCTTTGGCTCAAGCAAGCTCAGTGTGCCTGATAAATATTGCCATTACCATCCTGCAAATATTAGGGCATGCAAAATGGGGGAGCACTGACTTCAAGCCACCCTGTTGGGTTTGCTTTGTCCCCACACACCATCCCTTTCCAACCTGGTCCCTCTTGGACCTCCTGAGCTCCAGCCTTGTCCCTGGTGACTCAAACAATCATCGAGAATGGTAGTGTTGCTTTCCGTTTATCAGGCACTGTTCTGACTGCTTTACATTTACGTGGCTATGACATTAATTACAAGTTCCTCTGGGCCTCTTTTGATTCCCCGAAAAAATGGGGACAGGGGCGACTTATCTGAGATCCCTTCCGGTCTCCTTAGGGAGCTTCAGAAATTACTAGAGCTACAAGGCTTGAGGGTGTGGGCACCTTTCAAGAAAGGGAGATCAGTCTAGAAACAGAAAGGAACACTTTCTCTAGGATGCTGTTTTCAAGTCCTTAACCTAAAAAAAAAATTAATTGTTGGCATTTCCAGTAGAAGTGGGATAATGGCAAGAATGGGCATCTGGCTTGTGGAAGCAGGCTGTCGGTGAGATGGAAACCAAGAGCTGTGGATGCAATGGCAGAGGATGAGCCGGTTGGAAAACCAAATCCAACCATAAGAAATCAGCTTCCAGGGCATTGCAGTCCCTAGACCCAGGTCCAGAAACATGACTGAGCCCTTCCACATGGCGCTAACCAAGAGATAATTATAGAGTATGTATTCAAGGAAGATGATTCCAGAATAAGGAATGAGATTTCGTTACTGTAACATACATGACCCCTTGGAGCTCCCAGTACCTCTATGTGAAAAGCCATTCTTCTTTCTCAATACATGCCTGGTGTTTGCAATCTCTCGGGCCATCATCAAATGGTTTCCATTTACTTCAAAAGACAATTTCTCTGCCATGAGGTTTTCCCTCTCAGAGCTCAGTGCTCATATCCATTGCTGTGGTGTTACAACAGCGACCGGATGAGGCACAAGGATGACAAGTAAAGACTGCCATCCTCACCCAAAGTGGCTCAGCACACCCCCTCTGCAAGCAGACACTGCTTAAAAAAACAAAAAACACCTATCATCAAAAATAAGATGAAAATCAAGAATCCTCTCTCTGGTGATTCATGGAGCGCCCCCCCTTCTTCTCGGGCTAAATCATTTGTGATTATTCTTTCTTTACCTTGACTCTTCTGTGTAATAGATCATCAAATCAACTTTTGTTCCAGGAATTCCTTTTTTCAGCTAATTGATACCTCCAGGCCCAGAGGTACCAAGCTTGACACGAAGGATCTTTTTTCTTTTTAGTAATACGGCACCTTACTCTGGAGAGAGCTCAGCATTTGCAAATACCAGCCGATTATTTATCGCAGGTGTTTCACGGAATTAGACAGTTGTAAGTTACAACAAAAGTAAAATCAATAACTGTTTCTTGTGCGATTACTGTCCGTGCGATGCTTATGCGTTTCCATGCGTTAGTCATTCTCCAATTATGGTCTGAAGTAACTACTGATTAACCAAGAGTAGTATAATTACAGGAGGTTTTAAAAACAGCCCATGGAGGAAGACTAATAGACGGAGGGTCAGAAACCCTTGGGGTCTGTGAGCTGATGCCTTGAATCTCAGTTTCCTCATTTGTAAAATGAAAAAGTTGTGGCTCTGGTAAGTCAGCCGTTATTATTATATTATGATGTTATTCTAAGCCACATGGGCGCTCCGCTCCGCAAGCCGGCCTACCTCAGGCATAGGGCAGACGGACAGACATTTCCTCGCTGCAGATTGCTGGTTGCTGTCTTTCCTTGTCGCTCTAACCTCGAGGCCAATTCCTGTCTTCATTTCTCTGGGAAGACTTCTCTGACCCCTCTGGTGTGCAGTGAACTTGCCCCAAATGAACCCGGATTCTATTTTTTTTTTAAGATCTTGTTTGTTTATTTGAGAGAGAGAAAGAGAGAGCGTGTGCACACATGCTCCTACGTGTAAGTAGGGGGAGGGGCAGAGAGAGAGGGAGAAAGAGACTCCCCACTGAGCAGGGAGCCTGATGCGGGGCTTGATCCCAGGACCTTGAGATCATGACCTGAGCCCAAGGCAGTCGCTTAACCGACTGAGCCACCGAGGAGCCCCGACCCTGAACCTATTTTAATACTGTACACCAGCAGGGACCACATGCTTCCGTGTGTTTTTCTTTTTTTTTCTTTTTTTTTTTTTTTTTAGATTTTATTTATTTATGTCAGAGAGAGAGCAGGAGCAAGCACAGGCAGAGAGGCAGGCAGAGGCAGAGGGAGAAGCAGGCTCCCCGCCAAGCAAGGAGCCTGATATGGGACTCGATCCCAGGACGCTGGGATCATGACCCGAGCTGAAGGCAGCCGCTTAACCAACTGAGCCACCCAGGCATCCCTGTTTTTCTTACTGTTCTTTACAGCTTGTCCAACAAACGAAATTGTAAGCTCTTCATGGAAGTGCTTATGTTTCCGAACCCTGACCCCCGCAAACAGGGCATAAACACAGCACAGCAGCTCCTTTGTTACTTTATCTATGTCACTAGTAATAAATTAGAAAAGAGACCCTTTCTGAAAATTCAGGGGCCCAGAACGTACAATTATGCCAATAGACTCTCACTTCCATTATGCAACTTACATGTAAGCCAAGACCTATTTTTAGTCCTGTTTTTCCCTTCCTTCTTTCTCCCTCCACTGCTCTCTAAGTGTGTTGGCATCACCACCATGATGGTCTTCTTTTCTTTGCAATTCCTCCTTAAAACATCTCTGCTTGAATAAGCAAGAGGCAAAGAGTGTTACCAAACACTCAATGCAAAATCTCAGACCAATGCTTCCAACTGCAATGGAGGAGATAACCGTCACACATTAAAAATAAGGCTTGGAGAGAAAATAACATGAACCTTCTTGCTTCTTCTTCTTGGGAGAAAAGTTCTATCTCCTCCTCATTGGGAAGGTGGCAGACTACTGGGTATTCCTAAGGACTATGTCTTACTCCAGACCTAATAAAAGAAAAGTGAGAAGGGACAGAAGGGACCAGCTCTACCTACCATTTTCTCCATAAAGAATATCTAGAAAATTCTGCCTCTGGCAATATAGTGCTCCAAAATGTTCTGAAACAGCCTTTTACCACAAGATAGTCAGGTGATACAAGAATTACAGCCAGAATAAGGGCATTCCTGAGCTCACAAGAAAATAAGAAAAATCGGGATGCCTGGGTGGCTCAGTTGGTTAAGCAGCTGCCTTCAGCTCAGGTCATGATCCAAGCGTCCTGGGATCGAGTCCCACATCGGGCTCCTTGCTCAGCAGGGAGCCTGCTTCTGCCTCTGCCTGCCACTCTGTCTGCCTGTGCTCGCTCTCTCTCTCTCTAACAAATAAATAAATAAAATATTTTTTAAAAATTTAAAAAAAAAGAAAATAAGAAAAATCCCCAAGGGCGAAAACAACAACGAACCAGTTTCATAACACCAGACTTCCAAGCAAACACCAAAGTTGAGTCGCTGTGGGAAAATGTTGATTCTAAGAATCTAGAATTTTGGAAATGAAGGGCCACTCCTAAGGGCAAAGGAGACTAAGTTCCATGTCCATGTAATTCAGGGAAAGGGAGGCCAAGAACTTTCCATCAACCAGAGTATCCCAAGGGCCACATCCTAAAGGAAAGGGAGGGCCAAGAAGGGAAAGGATATAAAAATGTTAACATATTTTACAAGTTAGATTGAGTGTATAAATGTTTTTCTCTAGAACACATGGACTATTTACAAAAAAAAAAAAAAATACGTACTAGTCCACCAACAACCCTCAAGATATTTTCAAGAATTCGGTGTCCTGCATACCATAGTCTCTTGCTATAGCTCAACTGAGATAGAAATCAATTTTTAAATTAACTTAAAATAACCATAAATTTGGAAATTTAAAAACATACTTCCCCCATAACTCATGAATCAACATAGAAATCATAATAGAAATGCTTAAATATTTATAGTTAAAGAGAATGAAAATACTATGTACCAAAACTTGGGGCATACAGAAAAAGGAGCAGGTAAAAGATTTCTGTATTTATCTGAGAGACAGAGAGTGTGCAGGGGGGAGGGGTAGACAGAGAGAGAGCCCCAGGCAGACTCCGTGCTGAGCACAGAGCATGACGTGGGGCTCAATCCCATGACCCTGAGATCACAACCTGAGCCGAAACCAAGAGATGGGTGTTTAACCAGCTGTGCCGCCCAGGCACCCTGGAAATCTATACTCTTAAATTCTGACATTGAAAAGGCAAGGCTAAAAATTAGTGAATTAAATATCCAACTTCAGAACTCGGGTGCAGCAGGGGGTAAGCAGATAAGACTGTAAATCTAAAAAGAGTAGAAGAAAGGGATGACAAAAGTAAGAACTGACGTCAATGCAATAGAAAACAAAGATAAGCAGAAAGAATGAACAAGTCCAAGAGTAGATTGTTTGAAAAGACCAATAAAATCCACAAATTTCTGCTGAGATTTAATGAGGCAGAAAGAGAAAAGTCACAAAGAAATAATAGAAGAAATCTTTTAAATGACATAAGTAAAGACAGAGCAGGAGTTAAAAAGATAATACAAGAATATTATGGAAAGCTGAATTGGACTAAATGCATTTTTAAGCCTCTGACCTGCCCTCAGATGAGCATCTTGTTCCTTCCCAACCCCTTCTGAACTAGGACATTTTTTACTCCTCCACACCGATCTTCCTCACCTTTGGTTCCTCTCCCCAGAGCTCCCTCCAGAGCCAGGAGATTGAAGGCTGTTTTAGGCTGATCCTGTTTCTCCCTGGGTTACTACCCAAGATCTAAGCACTTTCTGTTCATGTACAATTTCTAAATAACCCACTCCCTTACCTCCTTTTCCAATGAGCACCCTTGATTCCCAGCAGTGGGAAATTGCTTGGTTGTCGCCCGTTTGCTTCCTTCTCAACCACCCACTTCTGGATAATTCCATTATGTTTGCTCCTGACTCAGCCGAAGATCACACACTGCCTGCATACAGAACCCTCATCCCCATTTGACTTGATCTGCTCTTGGATAAACTCCACCAACTCCCAATGCTTAAACCCATCGACTATGTATTTCTAGGGAACATCCTCACCGAATAGGGAAAAAAATCAAAAACGAAAACACACACAAAACTCAATGAAAACAAGACAATAAAATGAAATTAGAGTCTATTAATATTGAGTCATGCCATAATCCAGATACTACAGGCGTTTTACTCCAGAAGTCTGCTTTCTTTAAAGTGAGTTTTTGCAAGAACCCAGAAGTTTCCATCCCTGCCAAGCCCAGATTCCTACTAATCAAAATCAAGGCACTAACTTTCTCTCTGGGTTTTGCTAATGAAAACCAGAGCTTCTCTTAACAATATGAGTTTCTTCAGGAGGTTAACCCAAAACCTCCGCCTTCTGAGCACCGACTCACCTCGGTCTGGAGAAGAAATGTTTGTTATTATAAAGGGTAAATGGACCAAATCCGGAAGGTTTGGTCGGCACTGGTCATGGCTGCCCACATCCCCATCCCGGCTGCATTCCCAAGGGAGTCCAGGACTGAAGATTTGGCTTCGGATCCCTGTTTGGGGATCACCAGAAGCCTGGTGATGTAGGCTGAGCCCCACATGGGATTCATAAGGTCCTCTGGTCTCTTAAGATGTCCCTTGGGGGCGCCTGGGTGGCTCAGTCAGTAAAGCTGCTGCCTTCAGCTCAGGTCATGATCCTGGAGTCCTGGATCGAGCCCCGCATCCAGCTCCCTGCTCAGCGGGGAGTCTGCTTCTCACTCTGTCCCTCACCCCACTCTCCTGCTAACTCTCTCAAATAAATAAATAAAATAAAAGCTTAAAAAAAAAAAGATGTCCCTTGAGCCCCTGAGCAGCCGTTCCATGTCCCCTTCCCAGGGACCCCTCCTTGGTCTCACGTGGCTTTTGTAAGGGCAGAATTGCTTCTCAGCCTGGCTGTCCCAGGACCTGTCTTACCTTACCATCAGTTTCCCCTCCAGTGTGGAAGAGAGGAGAGCCTCACCAAACCCAGCCCCAGGAGAAGGAGAACTTGACCCCTTTCTCGCTCCCTTTGTGTCCTTGAGTCCCCGATCTGACCTCCCCCTGCCTCAAGTCCCAAATCACTCTGGCAATGATTTGTGTAGCCAACCCACATGGTCCTCGCTTGAAGGCATCAAACAGCACAAATAATGGAATAAAACCTCCGACGGTCTTCCGCTCTCAGGAGTTCAAAGGAAATAGAGATGAGATTATGGCCACTAGAATCTGTCCGGCTGATTACTGGTGCCCGTGGTGACAGGCTGCTGTTTACTGATTCACGGAGTGATAAGTAGCTCAAGGAGAGAGTGTGCAGAGAGCAGAAAGCTGTATATATTCCTGGAGCTCTGCTTTCCCGATGCAGCCACTTGAATCAAGCCATATGCACTGTGGGCTGACTTTGATTCTCACTAACAACTGTTTAAAAGCGGACAGAGGCAAGGCTTCCAGATTTGTTGACTCGTGTTGTTCTCAGGGAAGCAGGGGGAGGAAGGGTTCTGTTTCCAGCACTTCCCATGGGAGGCTGTTTCCAAAGGAACACAAACCGTTCATGGGAGGCGGGGTATGTTACTAGTAGTGCTGGGTTGGCGCCGGCGTATGGAAGGGCCTTCCAAGAGGTGTGGGCTTCAACAGAAGGAATCCCATTTTTTTTTAACTCCTATTCGCCAAAAACGAATTCCTCTTCCTGGCTTCTTATAAGAACTAGCAGTACTCCAACGTAATTATAACATAATCTGAAAGATTTATGATGTCCCATGAGCACAAGAAGAATTTTTAGCAGGGAAATTCCGGAATAGGACCCTGACGTTGATAAGATAAGCAGGGTTGGAAGCTCGGACGCTGGTGATGGTTTTTTCCTCCACAGAACCATATATTCATACATTCATTCAACAGGTTTTATGTGCCAGAGCTGCACGAGGGTCTAAGGGCGGGGTGAGGACAAGGTCACTCCTGAGAGCACAGGGATGCTTCTGGGGAGATACTGGCCCTCTGAGGGCTCCAAGTGTGCACAAACCATCTCCATCCCCATTCTAACTGTTCAGTCAAAACAAACAAACAAACAAACAAAAAACACAAAAAATCTACTCTTCTGGAGGTCAGGAGACCATTGGTTCACTCCTATTCTAGAACCACAGATCACCACACTTCAAAGTTAGTGGAGGAACCCTGGTTTACCTCTTGCCTTGCTGGTGGCCTCCCCTCTCCGACAGCCCTAGCAAGGCAACAGCACCCCAAGCTTCAGTAACACCCAGTGATGGGGCACTTGCTAATTCCTTAGACGCTCTTCTCAAGTTATCTGGGACTCTGGGGACTCGAGTTGAGCTCAGTTCCTCCCCCTTGTTGCTATCAGCTGTTGGGTTCTACCATTTGGAGCCATGCAGACCAAGACTGATCCCTCTTCCCCAAGATACTAAAACTGAGTCCTGAGCCCTTGCTCCTGGCCAAGGACCATTCGCCATAGAACAAGCACCAGCTGCTGAGGCTTACCACCTGCCAGAGCCCTCGCCAGATGGATTACCCCTGTTTTTCACACTTCACCCTCATAACCATGCTATGAGGGTTTCATGCCCATTTTGTAGATGGGAAAACTGAGGCTCAGAGAGGTTAAGCAGTTTTCCCAGAATTACTCAGCTAGTATGGCAGAATATGGACTTGAACCCATGGCTTTCTGACTCCAAAGTTCATATCGAGGGCTATCTTGGTTACTCTCTTACACTTCAATTTGTCCATATAATTTGTAGTCAGTCTTCCATGTTACCTCTCTCTCTAAAAGCACACCACGGGGGGATCTCAGCTCAGTCAACTGAGTCCATTCAGGTCACGGATTCAGGGTCGTGAGTTCGAGCCCCACATCGGTCTCCTCACTCAGCGTGGAGTCTGCTTGAGATCTCTCTCTCTCTCTCCCCCTCAGCCCCTCCCCTTGCTCTCTCTCTCTCACACACATACTCTCTCTCAAATAAATAAGTCTTTTTAAAAAAATTAAAAAATAATAGCATACCCATGCTTATCTTGGCATATCTGTCTCCGTTTTAATTGCTCCCCTACAGCATTAAGTTATTGGTAGGTGAAGGACTGGGTATTTGCAATAACCAGTCTACATCCTACGGACATAGAACAAGGACTGTTGCTTCAATTGTTCAATCACCTTTTGTCCTGCCCACCAAAATTTGGAACGCTCCCAGTACACAGCACCAAACTAGGCACAAGAGATGCAAAGATGATCACAAAAATGGCCATCCCATCAAGGGAGACAAGGAAGTGAACAAGTAATCATGAGACACGAAAGTGGGTCTCGGTATGAAGGGCCCTGTGTCCTGGCGGAGGGGGGAGTTAGGTCCTACGAGGAGCTGGACTACAGGAGTGGAAGTCAGGAAAGAGTTTGCAGATGAGGGGACAATTTTGCCCTCTCTCTCTCTCTCTCTCTCTCAAGCAATGAGCTTTTTAACAAAGTTGCGGGTTGAGAGGAAGGGAGTCCAGGTTCATTCCAGAACAAACAAAGCCATTGTCATGAAGTGTCCTGGTGTCATCCAGGAACACAGAATTGTCTGGTAACCCCAGTGTTATCAGATGCACTAGAGGGAAGGTGGGATAGACTATGAGGCCAAGGATAAGCTGTTGGACGGAGATTGTTATCCTAAGCCTTGACGTTTGGACTTAGTGGGGAGTCATCAAGAATATTTCTGTGATGGAAGCCAATCCATGTCTTACAAAGATATCTCTGATGACTTTGTTGTGAATTCTAGAAGCCCTGTGCTTGCAGTAATGCCAGCCAAGATCGCACTTACTCGTTTTCAGCTCTATTACGTCATTTACTCTCAACTAACACTCCCTTTCACAGATGGCGCTGCCAGGCCAGGCCTTCCCATCCAATAGCAGTTGAACCTGCGCGTGGCCCCTCACACATCCCAGGGCATTGACCTGATTCATTTCGGCCCCTCGCCCTCTCATTCACACCCTTCAGGGTATTGATTTTTATCTCCAGCATGATTACTAGGCTTCCAGCTTCAAGTTGTACATGAGTTTAATAAGCCTCTCCCCAAATATTCATGCAAATCAGAGATTAAAAGGAAAAGAAATCAGAAGGCAAGGGCAAAGCTCCAAAGTGTGTCACTAGACACTTCCCACTGGATTAACATTTACTTTTAAATCAGTCCCTTTAAAAATAAAAGCTCTTTAATCAGTAGCTGTTCCACTCACTTGTCCTTCTCCTTGCCAAACGCGGTGCTGACTGTCAGCATTCTGGATGAAGTTAATCATGCAGAGCTTGCTCGTGGTGAGCCCTCGGGGCTGTTAGGCCTGTGGTTTCCTTTCCTAGGTGCTCACGTGCCAGGCCTTTCGTCTTCTATGTGGCATTCCTGAAGTCTCTTTAGTTGTGGACCCCATCTCCTTTCTTGCTTGGAAACCTGATCTCCATTTGCTTCTCTCCAATTTTCCAAACCACTTGGGTTCTCCGTGGTTCACAAAGACCACCCATAGCAGTTGGGGTGATCTAATTTGACAGGTTTCTTTCAGTAACATGGGGTGTAATTTTCTAGCCTCAAATGCCACAAATGTCTGTTTCGTCGTCCATAAAACAGAGACGAGGATAGCAGTACCCCATAGGGTGGTCTGCTAGTTTAAACGGCATCATGCACCTGAAGAACCACTGTGTGTCATATAGGAAACATGCCCCCCAAAGTTTATAACAAGCCACCACACTATTTCCTCCTGACAACACCTCCAGCTCAATTGCCCGAAAAACCCACCTCTTCTAAAATCTGCATTCGATCCTAAATTTCCTAATTCTATATGTGATGTCACTATTCTGACAGTCACTCAAGTTTGACATTCTTTGATCATCTTTGATCATCACTTGCCTTCCCTCCATATCATCAATCATAGACTCGACCCCCGCAATGCCTCGGACACCAGCCATTATTTCCATCCCATTGTCCCTGTTATGGACTGAATGTTTGGGTCCCCTCAAGGTACACATGTTGAAGCCCTAACCCACCAGTGCCACTTATTTGGAGATAGGTCCTGTGAGAAGATGATGAAGGATCCATGAGGTCATAAAGGTGGGGCCATAATCCAATAGGACTGTTGTCCCCAGAAGAAGAGGAGGAGACATGCACGATCTCTCTCTCTCTCCACCATGCGAGGACACAGTGAGAAGGCCATCTACAAGGCAGAAGATCGTCCTTGCCAACAACCCAATGAGCCAACGACTTTGGGGCTGGTCTTGGACTTGCTAGCCTCCAGAACTTTGAGAGACAAATTTTTGTTGTTTAAGCCACTCTGGCTATGGTTTTGTTACAGGAGCCCAAGCAGACTAAGCCACCACCTTACTTCATGTCTTCACTATACCGTACCTTGTTTGCACCAATAACCTCCTAATTCTTGCCCCAACTTCTACCTTCCTCCACTCCAATTCCTCTCTCCCACTGCTGCCAGCTTACATGTCCTAAATTCTGTCCCAGCATCACCAGTAACTTCCTACCGTTTACCAAATTGAGCACAAGCTCACTACTACTTTCAAGATATTCCAGATAAGATTCACATATAAACCTCTTTATGATCCAGATCTAACCCTGAATACTCCTCTGATTCTCGATATCCCCTTTGAAACTTCTCATCATTCCTAGGAAACATCTTTAGTTATTTGCGTTTTTTGACTGATCTCTACACTCAAATGGAAGGACTAGCTGACATAGCAGTGACAAAGAGGGGTTATTACTCTCATACAACAAGTCCAGAGACGGGAAGTTCCTAACCCTAACCAGGATTTCTTTGCCTTTGCCCTACCTCAGGATTAAAATATGGCTGCCACAGCTCGAGACACTGAATCTATGTCCAATGCATGAATACAGGAGAAGGAGAAGAGCAGGGGCAAGGCGGTCAATCCAGTCCCCTTCACTAGAAAAAGTCAAAACCTCCCCAGAGTCTGCACGGATTCCCACAGCAACTCATTGGCTGGACCTGCCAATTGGCCCGTACCTGCAAAGGAGGCTGGGAAAGTCAGTATTTCATCTAAGCACGGTATGCACGACAGTGCCCATAGCAAAACTGGGATGCTGTCAGCAAAAGAAAAAAAAAAAAAAAGCAACCAGTATAGCCACAGTGCCTGGCACTCATCTGATGTGGGAGAATTTTTATCTTTTTTTTTTTTTAAAGATTTTATTTATTTATTTGACAGACAGAAATCACAAGTAGGCAGAGAGGCAGAGAGAGAGGAGGAAGCAGGCTGTCCCCAGAGCAGAGAGCCCAATGCGGGGCTCGATCCCACGACCCTGGGATCATGACCTGAGCTGAAGGCAGCGGCCTTAACCCACTGAGCCACCCAGGTGCCCCGAGAATTTTTATCTTTATTTCTCTTCCAACATCTACCAAAATTTCCTGCACATGCTTTGTGTTCAATACACACAGTCTGGTTACATGACCAGGTCTTGATTGCCGACAAACGGCTCTACAACCAGTAAGTATTTGCTGGTCTCTGTTAGTATATTGGATGAAAACAAGAGTAAAAGAAATTCTATGTGTCCTCAAGCTTGAGAGACAAAGTGACTACTGCTAGAATACTCCCCCCAAACACTGTCATCTTGGGATCCGTTTCACACGCCCGGCACCAAGACTCACCTCTGCTCGGTGACACCTTTCTTCATGGGTTAGTATATAGAATAATCCTCAGCTGAGCTTGGAAAAATTGCTCTGATGTCTGCATTCTTCTGGCTTGATTGGACAAGATTTTCCTACAGATGTGTGGAGAAAACTTTGTTATGAGGTGATATAATAAAACATTATTGTATAAAGAATGTTAAAAAGCAAGAGGCAGCCATTAGATATGACATTACAGAATAACGAATGATATATAATATGTAAATTAACCCAGACCATCGACAAGTACACGGTGTACACATCTTTAATTTTTAAAAATATTTTATTTATTTATTTGACAGATAGAGATCATAAGATCTCTATCTTATAGAGAGGCAGGCAGAGAGAGAGGGGGAAGCAGGCTCCCCACTGAGCAGAGAGCCCGATGCGGGGCTCGATCCCAGGACCTTGAGATCAGGACCTGAGCCAAAGGCAGACACTTAACCCACTGAGCCACCCAGGCACCCCAACAGTGTACTCATCTTTAGTCACAGATAAGACACGGTGTGTGCAGGGGTGTCTATATATAGATAGTAATGGGTCTGGAAAAGAAATAAGGATAGAAATAAAAACATAGAGAGATTTTAAAAAAATATTTACCCCAATCTTTAGAGCAGTAATCTCTGAGCACCACATTATACTTGGCTTTCTGGTGTTGCTTGTCAGTATTTTCCAGATTTTCTCAAATGAGTCTGCTTCACTTTTCTAATAAAAAGAAAAAGGCGGTCTTTTTGTCTTTCTTAACTTTGGGGAGGTTTAGGAGGCAAGCCAGTCTTCAGTTGCTTCAAGTGATGATGCCAGTTCTATTAGATGAGACAAGGGCTGGCGAATTTAAGTGGCCACAAATTTGAGAAAGCCTCCCTTTATGACCTCAAACTGTTTGCAGTGCAGGGATGAGTCACGAATTTTTATTTGCAGCTTTAGAAACACAAGGAGCAAGTTGTAAGAACAACTTGAATCTGGAAGTAGGTGGTGCACAACAGAAACTAATTTTCTATGGAGGTTTACCTACGCGTTTCACATCTTCAGAAATCCCATTCACCGCGAAGTGTGACCCCCAAACAATGAAACCGCTCAGCGGAGAG
This sequence comes from Taxidea taxus jeffersonii, assembly GCA_003697995.1. Classification (NCBI taxonomy): domain Eukaryota; kingdom Metazoa; phylum Chordata; class Mammalia; order Carnivora; family Mustelidae; genus Taxidea; species Taxidea taxus. Next base: position 15,161 of record RCUC01115021.1, read on the forward strand.
GAAGGATCTTAAATGCTGTGGATGTGACCACCTGCACTTTGAGGCTCCTTGAATAAATAAAGCCTGGAAAGCTCACTGCTCTTCTCCTTTTGTTTTAGTAATGGAAAAGCTTTACACAGGATGGACTCACATCAATTTGATGACAATGACCATGACATTCAAGTGATTCCTGTTTTACATGCCAGGCTGAGCCAAGTGCCTGCTTCATCTTACTATTCACATGACAAAGCAGCTGCCTGTGGGTTACAACTGGACCAGAAAAGGCTGGGAAGTCCTGCTGAATTGAAGGTATAGTGTCACTTTTTAATATTAAAAAAAAAAGACATGGAGGGGGTTCAAAACAATAGCCCTGACCCAAGAATAGACAGCGCTAGAGCCCAAGGAATAAGAAAAAAGACCTGGCGTTTATAAAACACAACAGATCATCGGAGTTTCTGGCTGCATTCGATGTGTTCTGAGCTCAAAGTGGAAAGAATACTGGATTGGATTTTCTTCTAGGTTGTCCTGCTTGGATTCTAAGACAGGGAAGGAGGCAGGGATTCAAGAAAGATGCTCAGCCCACAAACAAATTCAATACATTGGGCTGCACCTATCTGGAAAGTGAATTTCCAGGAAGACGAGGGTCTAATGCCATAGAAAGGTCAACCTTCCATGGCAAGGTCAGCTATGAAAAGGCTGTTGTCTACTCAGTCCTACCTGCCCCTTGGAATGTCTCCTCACCTAAGCATCACGTGAGAAAAGCACTTCCCAGAACCCCCTTCCCCATAGGGTGCTGAGCTTCCCAAGAAAGGCAGTCACGTGGAGAGAGATTTGGAAGCCCCTTATTTTCTGAGGGTGGATGAAGCAAGACACAAGGTCAGACAGGAGAGTCACGAAGCTTCCCAGAAAACTCTCTTGAACCCCCTGTTTTGATACACCGGGCTAAAATCTTTGACGGTGGATTACCACAGACTTCAGTTCCCTACGTCTTCCAAAAGCTAAATAAATCTCTAAATGCTACAATAAAATTATTTGTACCCAGAATGCAGAGCATTTGGTGGGGGCAGTGAAGCTATTCTGCAGGAAGCTATGGTGCTGTAGATACGTTGTCAGGTATCTGCCAAAACCTATAGATTGTGCAACAAGAGTGAAACGTAATGTCAATCGCGGACTTTGGGCGACAATGATATGTCAATGTAGGGTCACCAACTATAACAAATGTCCCACTCTGGTGTGGGATATGGGAGCCTGTGGGAGCAGGGCTTTGGGGATATATGGGAACTCACTACTTTCTGCTCAGTTTTGCTCTGAACCAAAAACTGCTATTTAAAAAAGAAAAGTTTATTTAAAAAAAAAAGTTCTTTGTACACAGAATGTGTGGATTAGCTTCTGTTTTCCTCACCAAACCTGACAGATTGGCTAATCAAAGTATATTAGAAATTCTAGAAAGAACAATTTGAGGTGCATAATGACAGTGGAAATCAGGTTGTAAATATAAGTGTGAAGTAGAAATATCGTATAAAGAGCATCTAACCAGAGCTGTTACTATGTCCTCTCCAAATTTATGAGATCACATTTTTCTTTGTTTTACTATTTTACAGTTCTGATCTTTTCCCCTTTATTGCATTGTGTTATGTTATGCTACGTGATGGCATGGAGTTTTGTGTTACTTGGGGAATTCGGGTAGATCTCTCACTTTCTCCATGCTCCCAAATCTTGCCGAGTCGCTACGAAGGCTCCCAGGCCAGGTCCTGGCCTCTGACAGAAGCTCACTGGGCATTCGTTGTCCTGTGCTATTAAGCCTCTATCCTATATCTATGCTGAGGGATAATCCCTGCCTTCAAGGAATCTGTAATCTTTTTAAGAAGACAATACCTTCATAACAGGTGAATAAGAGAAATTTTAATAGTTTAACAGGGCGATTTAAGAAATATCCCAAGGGAACATGTGGTTAATTTCCAAAGACAGGACACTGGCAGACAACAGTGGTCAGGAGGCAGCACCAGCCCTCTTGAATATTCATCATCTTAGGAAAGCTGGAGCATTTGGAAGATCAGACAGGAGTGAACCAAGGAATGGGAAAACTGCTTTTCCTTCTCAACATTCTTCTCCAGAATCTTTCATATCCAGTCAGATTCTCCAGGTTGAAAGGAGCCAGATATCTAAGTGGATTAATTGTTATTTGTAACAACAGTTTGAACCATGAAGCACGGGTGACCTCCCGTTACCCGCTCTCCACTAAATTGTGCAACTGGAACAAACAAATAAATGGGATTTGCCTCCCTGCCAAGGATGTGCTACTGTCAGCCATCTGCCACGGTCACCAATTAAAGGATTAAATGATGAATGAACTGGCAGAGTTCAACTACAATCTTCAGACTCAAACTCCGAAGATGCTCCACCAAGAGCAGTATGGAATTTACGGATTTCATTTTCCTTCCCTCCCTGCACGAGAGGGCCCACGGCCATCAGCACCCTCGTGCACGGTCACAGACACACACACACAAACACACACACATTTACATACCTCCCACCCACCCACACACACTCTCCCATGGCTTCTTTTGCCATCTGTATGGCTTTCCCAGTTAGGTAATGAACTTATTCACCATGGAAGGAGATGTATTTATCTTGGAAGGAAGTTGCTTTAATCCTTCAGTGTTGACCCGGAGAGCTCTGGTGACCTTGGCCGGCAATCCCTACCTGGAGCGAAGCCAGGAGAGGAAGACAGACACTCAAAACGTCAAGGCAGCAGACACTCAGCTTGACACGTGGGACAGCATCTTGGACGAAGGGCTGCATCGCCCAGGGGCTTCCAGCTGCCTGGGACCCCCACCTGGGATGCGTTTTCTCCAAAGGCAGACAAAGCTGTAAGTATGCATGAGTTCAGCAAAGATTTAAGGACATGAGGCCCATCTATAATGCAATCCTGAGAGCTTGCTCAAAATATTGATTAATCATAGCAGTAATTTACATTTATAAATCCTTTACAATGGGACAGGCGCTGTGCCAGATACTTGCCATGGATTATCTCATATAAGCCTCACAATAACCCTGAGTGTAAACACGGTGATTAACCTGGTCTTTGAAATGAGAAACTTGGTGCTTGGGGAAGTTAAATAACCAACATCATGTAGCCAGCCCGTGGAGGAGCACTGAGACCGGAGCCAGTCAGATGGATACCAGAGCCCATTCCGCATCAGAGCCACACGCCTGACTGCCTTCCTTGTGTTAACCTCCCGAGACTTTTGAGATTCACTGTAGAGAGGAAAATACCCATTACTATAGTCTCCACCAAACTCTCCCTGCATAACATAATGAGACACAGACTAGGTATATGTGGGCACATGTATAAGTGTATGCACATGCATGCATGCATACATACACGCACACATGTGTAGCCAAGGAGGGTGACGACATGCAGACACATACACACATGTGTGTGCACATGTAGCCGAGGAAACTGACTATGGGCAATGTAGAGTATACACTTGACTTTCTCTCTATGCCTGCTGGCCAGGACAATCAGACTGAGGCAAGCTTTCACGCACAGTCTCTTGAAGCATCCCTCCTACACCTCCCAACGCGTGAGAGGAGTATCCCAGACTTGTTACTGCCCTCACACTAGACAGGCAACATCATCTGGGAGTCCTTAGCATGTTAGGAACCTGAAGGTTCGTGACACAACATACACAGACTCCATATAGACCTAACGTGGGCACAGAGTGTCCATCAGAGCCCAAAAATGACTTACCAGCCATAAGCAGCCCCTCTCTGAGCTAGCCCAAGGGAAGAATGATTAGTCTCTTGCCTGGCAAACACACGGCAGGGGCTGTAATAAAGATAAAGGGGATCCACTGGAGCTGTGTCAGGGCTGTTGCATACCCCCCACCCATGCCCTCCCACCCGAGCACCAGGATCATCAGACTGATCCAGCCCCTTCCCTACCCTCCCTGACAGCCGTCCTCCTAAGACATCAGTCCTGCATGGTTCGCTGTTATCGGCCCTACCAGCGGAGGCTGGTCCCAGGCAGAGGGGTATGGAAGGGGGCTCTATGCCTTCTTTGGAACCACCATGGCTCCTGAGACCCCCGGGCAACTGTGTTGCCTACAGTTCCTTGCAGAGCTTGTCTTTGTCTTCCAGAGGCACATGTGGCATCTGGAAACATCCCTGTGCCCCAGAAGCCCCATGGTGAAGGCCGCCCTTCCCCCTGTTGTTTTATAAAGAGCAGAGCCTCCTTCTCTAGTCTCCAAATAAACTTCTTCTCTCCCAAACACAAACACTGACATCCAGATGTCTGGTTGCACTGCGGTTCTCATCTCAATTTACCCGCTAGGGGAGCGGAGTCCAGCCTGGTGTTTCATCCAAGTCCCCGAGCCTCCCAGGGACACCACTGAAAAGGAGCACAGCTGCAGCCCCCTTCCCTGCCCGTGGCCTGGCTGAGGTCAAGGAAACAGAGGAGAGTGTACTTGAAGAGAATCACACAGTCTGAAGGGGAGGAGGCCACGGGACAATTTGGCATTTGTGCCAACGCTAATCACGCAGCTGCAGTGCCCGGCAGAGCTGGGCCTGGCCTGGAGGTCCTGAAGGCAGGAATAAATCTTCCTTCCACCGTTGTGATCTCCAAATCAACATTAAAAAAATCATTGTGTTTTTTAAAATTATAGGTGTCTGCTGTTTGGATCCCTCAGTCAAGAGAGGGTGGGACACTCTTCCTTAAAGGCAGGAAGCTTGTCCCCATGACTGGGAGACAAGAACAAGAACACCCAAGATTCAGATGTCCTTGGGACCCCACTCCTCTGCGGGGAAGCCTCATGCCAACTCCAGCTCTGCTGGGAGGTCCATAACCTGGACAGAGGAGCCACAGGGACATCTCCGCTCTGTGCTCTGACCTCTCACCAACCCTTGGTCTGCTAACAAAGCTCAGTCTTTCTTCTCTATTCACATTCCCTTTCTAGAGAACGACCCCTTAGCCCCACCCCCAACCAGAGCCCGAGAGGGTCCGGCACGCCAGAGCCAGGACTGGTTAGCTGACTTAAAACCCCCCTCTGGGGGGAGGAGTCAAGATGGCGGAGAAGTAGGAGGCTGAGACGACATCAGCCAGCAGGAGATCAGCTAGCTAGCCTATCAAACCATTCCGAACACCTACAAATCCAACAGGAGATTGAAGAGAAGAAAAACAACAATTCTAGGAACAGAAAATCGACCACTTTCTGAAAGGTAGGACCAGCGGAGAAGTGAATCCAACGCGACGGGAAGATAGACCCCAGGGGGAGGGGCCGGCTCCCGGCAAGCGGAGGAGCACAAAATCAGAACTTTTAAAAGTCGGCTCCACGGAGGGACATCACTCCAGAGGCTAAACTGGGGTGAAGACCTCACGGGGACAACGTGGACTCAGGTCCCACGGGGTCACAGAAGGATCGGGGGTGTCTGAGTGTCGCAGAGCTCACAGGTATTAGAGCGGGGAAGCCGGCTGCGGAGACAGAGCCGAGATTTCCTAGTGGTCTCTGACACGGACCGGTGCTCTGTGGCACTGGCCGGTGCTCTGTGCGAGGGGTCCCCACAAGATCCGGGGAGACTCCGACCCGGGAGAGCTCAGGGATCTACGGGGTGCGGAGACTCCAGGTGGGACTCTGCCAGAGACAGAGACACTTGGTCACAGGCTGGGTGAGCTCGGAGCACTCCCAGAAGCCAGTGAGATGGGACTGATGACGCACGATTTTCTCTGAGCGCAGTCTGCGGGCGCGCGCGGTCTGCGGGCCCGCGCGTGCGGTCTCCGGCCCAAACGTGGGCTAGGGAGACTGGAGGGATTAAACGCTTTTCTCTGAAGGCGCACTGAAGACTGGGGCCCCTAGCTCTCGGCTCCTCTGAACCGGAGATTGGGAGGCCGCCATTGTCATTCCCGTCCTCCATAACTCTACAGAAAGCGCGTTCAGGGAACAAAAGCTCCTGAAAGCAAACCTGAGAGGATTACTTAGCCCGGCCCCTGGTAAGGGCGGTGCAACTCCGCCCGGGGCAAAGACACCTGAGAATCATGACAACAGGCCCCTCCCCCAGAAGATCAAAGAAATACAGCCAAGACCAAGTTCACTTAACAAGGAGAACAGCGGATTCTTATCTGGACAAAATGACAAGGCGGAAAAACTCAACACAAAAAAAAGAGCAGGAGACAGGACCGAAGGCTAGGGACCTAATCAATACAGACATTGGTAATATGTCAGATCTGGAATTCAGGATGACGATTCTCAAGGTTCTAGCCGGGCTCGAAAAAGGCATGGAAGATATTAGAGAAACCCTGTCAGGAGAAATAAAAACCCTTTCTGGAGAAATAAAAGAAATAAAGTCTAATCAAGTTGAAATAAAAAAAGCTATTAATGAGGTGCAATCAAAAATGGAGGCTCTTACTGCTAGGATAAATGAGGCAGAAGACAGAATTAGTGATATAGAAGACCAAATGGCAGGGAATAATGAAGCAAACCAAAAGAGAGACAATCAACTACTGGACCACGAGGGGAGAATTCGAGAGATAAGTGATGCCATAAGACGAAACAACATTAGAATAATTGGGATTCCAGAAGAAGAAGAAAGAGAAATAGGAGCAGAAGGTATACTGGAGAGGATTATTGTAGAGAATTTCCCTAATATAGCAAGGGGAACAAGCATCAAAATCCAGGAGGCCCAGAGAACACCTCTCAAAATCAATAGGAATCGACCCACACCCCACCACCTAATAGTAAAATTTACAAGTCTTAGCGACAAAGAGAAAATCCTGAAAGCAGCACTGGACAAGAAGTCTGTAACGTACAATGGTAAAAATATTAGATTGGCAGGAGACTTATCCACAGAGACCTGGCAGGCCAGAAAGAACTGGCATGATATATTCAGAGCACTAAACGAGAAAAACATGCAGCCAAGAATACTTTATCCAGCTAGGTTATCATTGAAAATAGAAGGAGAGATTAAAAGCTTCCAGGACAAACAAAAACTGAAAGAGTTTGTAAACACCAAACCAGCTCCACAGGAAATATTGAAAGGGGTCCTCTAAGCAAAGAGAGACCCTAAAAGTATTACCAGAAAGGAACAGAGACATTATACTGTAACAATCACCATACAGGCAATACAATGGCACTAAACTCATATCTCTCAATAGTTACCCTGAATGTAAATGGGCTAAATGCCCCAATCAAAAGACACAGGGTTTCAGAATGGATAAAAAAACAAAACCCATCCATATGCTGCCTACAAGAAACTCAT
>RCUC01115022.1:0-13321 GCA_003697995.1 Taxidea taxus jeffersonii
TTGTAGTGGATGAAAACAAAAATGGTCACCAATTCTTCCCCTCTGGCCTCTGATGCTGAGGCAGACTCCAGGAGTTTCTTCCCTACTCCTTGAGCTGAGTTACAGACACATGACTGGCGAATTGTGAACAGGAGTTTGGAAAGCTCCCACACTTCTGGCATTGCCTTCTTGCTGCTTTTGGAACTCAGTTCCCCAGGCTGGCCTGCTAGATTATGGGAGACACGTGGCCCAGTTGTCATCACTTCAGCCAACCCCCAATGGTGTGATGGGATCCTGTGGGCCAGTCCCCGGCCAGCCCACCTGCACATCAGTGAGCCTGGCCGAGGTCAGCCAAGCCCAACCCAGCCCAGCATTGTTCTGAAGAATTGTGATAGAAGGAAATGGTGGTTGTTTTAGGCCCCTACGTTTTGAGGTGGTTTATGACACAGCAAATGCTAACTGCTAACACAAGTTGGGAGGACACGTCTGTTTGAAGACACAAGAATCAGAACCAGCAAGTCCCAGTTGGGGAGCCTGTTGGGGAAAGAAGGTACCTGGGGCTTTTTCTCTCCATTGGCAAAGCTGGGTGACTTCACACCCTCCCAATTCTTATCCCTGTCCCCATTCTCCTTTTCTTTTTTCTTTTTTTTTTCCCCCTCTTTTTATCCATCATGCTTCCAGCAGGGAACAGAAGTAGACGTGCCCATTCTTGGCGCTGCACACCTGCTAAAGCGGGAGAGAGGATTAGCTGTGGTAGAGCAGCCGGGGAGCAGGACACCCAATAGATAATTAACCCATCCTCCTACATGCCTTGGCTTCCGACAAAAGGAGCTGTACAAATCGACCCAACAAAATTATCGGCGCTAATCTCCCAGCCCCTCATCACGCTGTCCCTCTCCTGGCCAGCCATCATATTCTCCCCTCCCTCAACCCCCAGCCCTGTCCTCTCTCTCCTTTTCTCTCTTTCTCAAGTTGTTACCGCACAGGCATCACGGAAGGAATCAAACAGGGACAGGTCCTATTGTTCAGCGAAGAGGCAAGAAAAAAAATAATCAAAAAAGCAGGGGACTTAAAAAAGACCAGAATTATTTCTCAAATAGAATGGGAAAATCTAACATGCCTTATCACCACGGAGAACAAGCACTGTGCAAACGCCCAGGCCCCTGACTGGCATGCCGGTTGTTTTGAATAGACGCATGACATTGTCAGAGAACCTGCCATTGTGTTGCTGAAAGGCACTTGCAACATTGCATAAAAATCAGGCATTCGTGTCACCCTCAGACTAGTCAAAGCTGCTGTTTTTTCTTTCTTTCTTTCTTTTTGAAAGAAGAAAGAAGGAAAATAAGAAATGTCTCCAGAATAAGACCTTCAAAGCCAGATAAATGTTATTTTTGAAAGGCATCGGAAACTGGGCACCCAAGCAAAGCCATGAACTAAAGAGGTATGTTCCGTTTGGAAAGGATGCCGGGAGGGCAACGGGGAAGTAAGAGGCTGGTGTGAGGCTGGGCTCGCAGGTTCCCTCGGATTTGAATTCTTTAGGCTAGACTTGCTATCTGGTACCTTCTGGATTTGGCCAACCCTCTTGCTGTCGTGTCTCTTCCAGTCACCTCCATTGTGAACTGTTACACAATTTACTCGCATTGTTTTCCAAGAGCCCTGCAGTGTCCTCATCTGTCACTTCTCAGGGAGGAAATGGTGTATCAGACCCTTGGAATTCCAAAGGGATCCCAACTCATCTCCAGGAACCATGCTTGTCTCCCTTAAGCCACACCAAGAAGCCCCAAGGGAACTGAGCCAGGCTCTTCCTGGGAAGCCACTCTACTTTGCAATTGGCCTGCAGCTTTCCTGGTGTCCCTGGCCACCCTATGGTGACTGTAGTTAAAGGGTTTGATTGTTCTCCCCGCAAAAGAGAGAAATTCTCCTCCATAGACCAGAGACACTAGAACTTAGAAAAGTCTTCAGGGAGGGCATGACTTGTTTTGTCTGGTCATCACATCAAGAGACACCTTTCCCGTTCTCCTAAAGCCTTACTGCGGGAGAAGACGAGGTTCTGGAGTGTCTGGAGAAGTTAAGAGATTCGCACACGCACGTAAAGCCCATACTCGGCGCTAATCGATTGCTGTCCCTTACAGTCTCACAGATGCCACATTTAAGAAGAGGGAAGAATTTAACTCTAATATTGATTTGGCTTGCTGCGCTTCCTGTGAGCAAGGGGGCAGGCGGGGAGACCAGCTCTGGGTGGGCAGTCTGGCTGATGGATTCTCCCTAATTGCAAGCTTGAATTAGTTCAGTTGCTTTCTAGATTTCTGGCTGTTAACAAATGGCCCTTAGTCTGTGGCTGCTGTCCTCAGAGAGAAGATGAGAAGCTTCTTTGCACCTAAGAGCTGCCCCTGCAGGCTGCTGGCTCCCTCTCACAAAGGAGTAAGTGTGGAGGAGAGAACTTGAAACACCCAACTTACTGCACGCTCTTGGGTTGGCCATTGAACCGCCTTACGTTGGCTTCCTCACAGGTGGAATTTACTTTATTTTATTTATTTATTTATTATTAATTTATTAATGCCCCACATGTTCCAGAATGGATTTAAGGTGGCTTATCTGTAAAATGAAGGGATTAGACGAGGTGATCCCCTTTCAGGTATCCTCCCAGCTCTAGGATGCTCTCACAATCCCGCTTGCCACTTAACTTGGCAGAGTCTAGGGCTCAATTCCAAGTTACAGGGAAGCCAGCTGCCATCAACCATGAGTGATTCAGAGTCACGGAGGGACTGGGGGATTGATTGGGGAGACGTGTGCTTTGTGCTATGATAACACTTTGTACTTAAGGTTTCACATCCGCGAACCAAAGTCTGGGTATTAATGAATTTTGGATTTACTTTTAATGGCAAAGAATTTATAGATCGGAGCAATTTCGAAATAGTTCCCTGCAAATACTAATTGGTTTTAAATAGTCAGCAAAATAATAGAGCCCCTTACCCATTCTCAGCCCTGTGGAGTCTGGCTCTCCCCATCCTATCACTCACAGGCCACAAGAGCTTCAAGTCTGAAGAGTCAATTTGGGGCACTTCATTCTAAGAGAGACACTGACAAATGGGAGTTTGTTCTAAGGAGTGTGATCAGGGAAAGAAAAGTGTGGAAAGAACATGTTAGGGGGAACAATAAGTGAAGCTGGAGATGTTTTGCTCAGAAAAGAGACTTCCCATTTGCAGAGTTGTCATGATGAGGAGGGACCCGTGGGGACCGGGGACATAGAACTGTTGGAGCTGCCCATCAGTGGGATGGGCTGTCTTGGGAGGTGGTGAGCTAGAACCACCGCAAATACAAAATCGAGGCCAGGGCGACACCTGCGCAGGTTCTGTGGCAGGAACAAGTACCTCAGTTGGCCCATCTTAGTGAACAGGTTTTGCGCATCTAATAGGAAGCCGGCTCTGCTCTGAGGTAGGGACACTGGGGGTTACAGAGGTGAACAGCTCTTCACTCTTCATTAGAATTCTTCTTGTTACAAGCACTAGAAACCAACCAGAGGCATTGGTAAAAGCCATGGGCATTTATACAGGTGCAGGGATGACTTTTATATATAAAGGTACAGACATGTTGCTGAAGCAAGCCAGCGTCGGGTCCTCAAACACCGGCCGGGTTCATATACTTGCTCCTTTCCGCATCTCTTTTCAGTCTCCTTCTCTCTCCTGCTCTCCAGAACTAGATTTGTCTGCTTCTCCTGTCCCCAAAGTTGAGAACATGGCAGTTGACATACTGTAGGTCTAACCTCCTCTCTCTCCCAGGTCCTCATTTTCCAGAAAGGGACACTAATTGGTCCAACTTGGGCCAGTTGCCCAGGTACTTGTTACTGACAAGCATCTTTCCCAGAGGGCTTTGCTGTCACCTATGCATTGGACTTAAGTTGAACAGTTGGCAGAAAGAAAGATGAGAAAAGAAAGCAAAGAAAGTCCACTACAAAGGCACAGTTCTTGCACTCAAGGAGATTATAGTCCAGAAGGGAAAGCAGACACATAAACCACGAGCTCTAGTATAAGACCAACTGTGGCACATTCTAGAACAGAGATGCCTGGTCCAGATGGTTCACGGGAAGGAAGAATTCTGAGAGAATGGGAAGGCTTCACATGAGACATAGAGCATTCCAACAGAGCTAGTTGTCTTCCATTGTTGCCATTGGAGGCGGTAGTGGTGGTAATGACTTTTTCACCTCACAAATGATAAATAAGTACATTCTTCTCATTTTAAAAATTGACCATCTTCTCATAGTTAATTATGACATATATCCCTTTAGACTATGTCCACAAATTTACATGGATGCGGATGTCTTATTGTATAAAATATGATTATTCTGCATATGTTTTACATAAATAAGATACTATGCATATTATTATTTTACAACTTCCATTTTTCACTGAATAATACCTCCTGGAGAGCTACCCATAGTAGTATATATTAGAATTTATCATATTCTTTTCAATGAATGCATATTATTCTATCTTATGATTACAATATAATTTATTTAACTATAGTATAATTCATCTCTACCTCAGTTGGTAGGAATCTGGGTTGTATTCCATTTCTCACTTAAAAACAATGCTGTAAGGGACATATTTGTACATACCTCTTCAAGCATTAGTGCAAGTGTTTCTCCAGATACAGAGAAGTGAAATTGCTGGGTTAAAATAAATGCATACTTGAAATTATATGGAAGTTGAAAAATTGGACTCTGAAGCAGCTGACCCAATTTATTCTCCATCATCTGTGTATGAGAGGATGTTACTCTGGCAAATATTTACCATCCTTTGTGGGTTCAAAGTGGCATTTCATTGTTGCTAGTCATTTCATTGATTAGTCATTTCACTGGTTACTGATGTGCTAAATATTTTCAGTTGGTCCTTCCATATTTCTCTACCCTGTTCTCTAGGAAGCCAACCTGAAGGACTATCCCAACAGGCTCCTTGTCCTTCATCTTCCAGCTGGATTCAGCCAATAGATGATCCAGAGGACAGGAGGAGAAGGAAGTTGAGAAATGTGTTCCCCTCTTCCTTCTCTGCCAGGTCCCAGTGGGGCAGTGCGCCGCTGGGCCCAGACCTACAGCTCCTGTCATCGGTTCTCTCCACATAGTCCTCCCAGCTCTCTACTCTCTCTTCCACCTTCAAGCCTTGAGGTAGTGACAATTTCCATTTATAAAATCATATATATCTCTGCATTATTTTGCTCCTTGCTCTATCAATTATGGAGACGAATTTGTTAAAATAAAAAAAAACATATTCATGGATTTCTTTATTTCCCCATTTCAATTTATCAATTTCTACTTTCTGTATTTGAAGCTCTGTATTAGGTACCTAGACATTTAAAATTATTAGTTTTGGGGCTCCTGGGTGCCTCAGTGGGTTAAGCCTCTGCCTTCAGCTCGGGTCATGATCCCAGGGTCCTGGGATTAAGCCCTGCATCGGGCTCTCTGCTAGGCGGAGAGCCTGCTTCCCTTCCTCTCTCTCTGCCTGCCTCTCTGCCTACTTGTGACCTCTGTCTGTCAAATAAATAAGTAAAATCTTTTAGAAGAAAAATAAAATTATTAGTTTCTTTGATGAATTGACCCATCACTTAATGTCTTTTTAAATTTCCAGTAATATTATAGTCTCAAAAATCTGGTTTTTTTTTCTAGTAGATATGGCCATGCCTGCTTTTTTCTGCTTATTCTTTCAGCTTGCCTCTTTTATTTTCAACTGCCTCTTTCTTTACTTAAATATATTTAGACACCATAGAGTTGGTTTTTAATGCCTTTTTGGAGGGGGTGGATATACCTACTATTTTATTGTAGTAAATACATATAACATAAAATACACATAATATAAAATTACTGGCCCAGGGTACTGTACCATCCCTTGTCTGCTTATTTAAATCTGGCCCACACCTTTATATAACCCCCCCCTTTTTTATTTTTTGGTGACAGAGATCACAAGTAGGCAGAGAGGCAGGCAGAGAGAGGAGGAAGCAGGCTCCCCGCTGAGCAGAGAGCCCGATGCAGGGCTCGATCCCAGGACCCTGAGATCATGACCTGAGCCGAAAGCAGAGGCATTAACCCACTGAGCCACCCAGGCGCCCCTATATAAGCCTTTCATTAAACTTTCCTCCAACTGCCTAATTTTACCCTCTATTTCCTGCTGGGGTCTTGAGTGATGACAACCAGCAAGGTTGAGTATCTCTTTGGGTTTCTAGTGACCACATTAATGTCTTCTGTGATTTGCCCGTTCATTTCAAGCCTGCTCTTCTCTGGGGTAATTGTCTCTTTCTCGTTAGAGTCGCTCCCTAATTTGTAAGCAGGATTCACATAACCTCCATACTGATAATTTCTTGTCTGCTGTATACGTTGAAAACATTCTCTCCAAGTCTATGTTTTGCCCTTCCAGCTTGGTTCATGGCATCCGTAGTGACAGCTAAGTTTTCATTTTTGATTTAGTTATATTTATTAATCTCTTCACTCTGTGTCAGGGGTCAGCACAGTTTCTGCAAACAGCCAGGCAGGAAATATTTCCAGTTTACAAGTTCTGCCACTAGCACTCAACTCTAACCTCAGAGCACAGAAGCAGCCAGAAACAACACACAAACAACAGATGTGGCCCTGTCCCGATATTTTTTTATATAAAAACAAGTGGTGGGCCAACCCCTGCTCTATTATTTTGCATATTTTCGTTTATTTAGAAGGCCTTCCCTACTCTAAGGTTATAAACAAACTGTTCTAGAGTCTCTTCTAAATATGAGGAATCTCTTTATGCTTTGGTTTTTGAGCTATTTGGAATTGGTTTTTGTGCCTGGTAGATTCTAGCTCTGTTTTTGTTGTTGTTGTTGTTGTTGTTGCTTTGCCCCTAATGAATAGTCAATTGTCCCACCCCAACGGATGTGAAATGCCACCTTTATTTATTTACCCAACAAATGTTTATTCAGTGTGTACTATGTGCTGGGCAAATATATGTATTTATTTCGAGGGTTGGTATTCCAGCCCTACCAGTCTTATTTGTCTATTTCTGGGTCAATACCACAGAATTTTACTCTAAATTTTAGTATGCTTGGCATCTGAGAGGGTAAATCTCTTCAGTTTTCTTTCTTTTAATTATCTTGATTTTCTTTATATTTATTTTTCAATGTGGATTTCAAAATTAGCTTGTCAGGGTCTATGAAAAACCTTATTGGGGGTCTTGATTGGAAGTGCATTAAATATTTATAGATCTATTTGGGGAGAATTGACATCTTTGCAGCACTGAAACTTCTGTATCAGGAGTGTGGTAAATGTCTTCCTTTCTCCAACTTTCCTTTTATGACAATAATGCCTGGCATATTCTTAGGAGAAAGAAGACCGCTTTCTCTGACTTGTCTGCCAGCTGTGTGTCAGAGTAGCCTCCAATGACAGGCGAACTTTGCACTATCTCAAACTTCCCTTCCCATTTTCCAGGACCTTCTAAGGGAATCAGTGCAGAGGCAGCTGATTCCTAAGTAGAGACTTCCTTGCTCTAGGATTTTTCTGCATCTCTGAGAGACAGAGTTTTCTTGGCACATACAACGCCAGCCCATTGGGGAAAATCTCCCTTTTATATTCAGAGTGTCAGGAAATCATGGGAAATCTTTTGGGGTCAGGAATTTAGGAAGATATGATCATGCATGCAGTGTCATCAGCTAAATATAGTGATTTAAAGACTTTCGACAGGTAAGTAGGAGTGATTACCATGAGCCGGGAACTGTGTTAGCTGCGGGGGCACACAGAGAGAACAACCCAATCCCTCGATGATGAACTTGGTGTCCAGGATTGGAGGTCAAGGCTGTAGGTCGCCGACACATGAACCAGTAACTGTCCTCTTAGAGCAGTGCAGAGGGGGCTACAGAATCATCGCCTGGGGAGTTAGCCCACCTGAGTTTCAGCAAAGGCTTTCTGGAGACGGTGATGCCTAGGGGAAGCCTTATTGAAGAAGTAAGATCGAGCCCAGCTAAGAAAAGTGGGATGGGAGCTCCAAGGAGGAGGAGAAGCCTACAGGAAAACACTGAGGTGTGAAACCTCCAGGTGTTCTTCGTCATGAAGGAATCATGAGCAGTCTAGCGTTGCTAGGGAGCACAGTGCGGGGGGAAAGGCAGAAGGTAGGGCTCTGGAGATACACAGGAAATCACAGAGCACCTTGTCCAATGCTCCATAGAGTGTGGGTGGGTTTTTTTGTTTTGTTTTGTTTTTTCTGTAAGTAGTTGGAAGCTTTGGAGTTTTCCTTGGAGCCTAGAAATGGCCATGTTAGAGACGTTTAAATCACCCACTGGCTGAGCACAGATGATGGATTTAGTAGACATAAGACCAAAGTCAAGGAGACCACTAGGGACGGAGTTCAATAGTCTAGTTCAAAGGGGCGGTTGATCTGAACTAGGGAGGAAGGAAGGGGCACCATGGCTAAAACACACCCGTCGGTGATGGGCTTGCTAGTAGGGTCTAGTTCCTACTTTCCTGAGATTTGGCTAAGGTGTTTCGGCTGCTCTAGGCCCCCGTTGCTTATCTCCAAAACAGAAATAACCATCCCTATCTCACTCACTCGGTGAGGAGCTGGCACAGGGCACACACTCCATCAGCCTCTGTGAGGGCATGCCAAGACCGGCGGCAGGAGCCATGGGCATGGTCCCGGCAGGCGGCTCTCAGGAATTAGTCTGTTTGGCTTAACTTGAAAGGAAGGGCAGGAAAGATGAACTGAAAGTCATTGCCATGTTGCTCCTACAGGGGGAAGGTGTGGTAGACCAAGGGAAAGAGCAGCCCCTCGAGGACCTCCCACAGTGATCTTTGCTGGCGGTAATCTGGCAGGTCTAGAGACAGTGCTTTTGTGGATGGTGATCAGCTCATGGCTCTGGGGTAGCACATAGGCCTCAACCTGTGGGAGGGAGGGTAAGTCATCCTCTGCCCCATGAGTCACAAGGGACCAGGAGAGCCGGGCCCATGAGGTGGTTAGGGTGGGCAGGAAAGGTGAGTCAGGCTGGATGGGGGCAGGGGGTGGGGAGCTATGAAATTTGTCTCATCCCAGAAAACTGAGATTTGGATCTTGGCTCTGAAACAATTATCAGCTCCATTACCTTGAGCACATCTTATAAATGCTCCCTGCCTCAGTTTCCCCACTTGCAAGAAGGGAATGAGAAATAACAATGGTGTGTGATAGCTTACGTCATCCTCTTGTACATGCAAAGGAGCCGATGGATGTAGGAGCACCATTAACTACAAAATGGTGTTTAAATGTTAGTTATTATTTTGCTAAGTGAAGGTGGGGCCCTGGGGCAAGGCTGGGGATCTGAGGGCTGCTCCACACCACAGCCCAGCAGGCTTCAAGTCCAGGAAAGAATTCAATTACTGCAGCGTGTAATTCTCTGTTTGCAAAGCTCATGTTGTGTATGTAATTGAATCAGAATAAAGAGATCCAAAGGCTGCGGGCTTGGGATAAGGCTTTGGAGCTGGACTCCAAAGAAGCCAGGCTAGGGGGGGGGCTAGCTGGGATGGGAGGGGGGCACTGGCTGGGAGTGAGAGGGAGGGGTGAGGGCCTGGGAACAGAGAGCCAGGTGGGCCCCGGAGCAGGAGCCCTGTTCCTCATTTTGTTTGGTTCCCCCAAGCCTTGTTGCCCCAGAGACACAGAAGCTCGGTGGCTCGGAAGGCACCTACAGGTGTCACCGGCCCTTGGCTGGACATCTCTTTTCTCTTCTGCTGGCGTAGAAGGCTAAGCCATACCAGTGTGAAGGCTCTTTCCTCCCCATCTCAACCCACCCTCTTGCCCCCTCTTCACGGCCCATTGCCTGCTCCAACAGAGTGCCTTTAAAGCCAGGAAGGTACCTTTTGAGAAGGGATCCCCGAAGCCAGTTCAAAGGTCATGGGGTGCTTTCCGTCCCGGTTTGCCCAGCACTGTCCTAGTCTAAGTTCTGGGGCAAACTCCTCACTTCAGGAACATCAGGTGGTTGATCTCCCTAATCTAGGGAGACAGTAGGTTTTAGAACGAGGAACACTGAGACTCAGGAAACCTGGTAGGGAACTCGGGAAATCAAACTGCCTCCTCTTGGGGGTGCTCAGCCAACACTCTCCCCAGGACCAGGTGACAGCACCCCTCCCTGGGTGGGCTATGGAGGAGAGCAGAAAGGCTGTGGCTTCTCTGAAGTCTGTGCCGCTGGAGGCGGGGGAGGGAGGTAGCATCCATTCCTGTTCTTTCTGAGCTCCCCTGTCTCCCCCCTTCTCCGCCCCAGGCCACCCTCGTCCCCCCCCCCCAACCCCCACCCCCGCCTTCCGTTCCCACCTCTCTCCCTCTCTGGTTTCTCTGACAGCCCACCACACTCCTCTCTTCCTCCCCTACTCTGGGGGAAGCGAGTGAGATTTGGCAGTTGGTCCAAGCCTGGGAGACGAAGGGATTGGATTCTAGCAACCAGCCAAGAGCAGGTCGGAGACCAGCTGCCTAATGACATTTCCCAAGCACTCAGGAATCTGACTCCAAGACAAACAGCCCTGCTGGGCACCTAGGAGAGATGGAGGCGAGGGCAGGGCTGGGACCTCGTGGGGAGGAGGAGGTGGCGGAGGGAGGAGGGCCTGGGGACTGGGAGACAGACGAGTGGGGAAAAAACGCCCAGCCCACCCAGCCCGGTGGCCCAGAATCTCTCCCACATCTGCAGAATCGGAAACACTTATTAATAGCCAGCAAAAGGCAAAGAGGAAGCGTCTCATTGTCTGCGGCTGTCATTCCTCACTCTGACGAGCACTTAAAATGTCAAGACCCCTTTCAGCAGCTATGCACAAGCAATCAGGCCCTCTCATCGGTCACCACGATTTCGCAGCCGCTGCCTTGCAGTCCCCACGACTTGTCTCCGCATTGTGTGTGGAGACGAGGCATGTGGGAGGACACCAACAAACACCGTCTTTGGGAAGGACGGCCTGGGTGCAGGGGGCCAGGGAGGCAGGAGAGGGCTGAGCTGGGGGTGGGGGAGGCCACCTCCTGTCTCACCTGCCTGCTCCTGGAGGTGGGAGAAAAGGTCACCACATGGATGTTTGGGGGATTGGGTCTGGACAGGAAGGGGGAGCTGAACACTGCAGGTTTACCTCGTTCCAGAGGGTGGGAACAGTCAGCTGTTACGGGAAGGAGATTCCGTTTGCAACCGTTAGGCAACGAAAGACTGTTTTCTGGAAATAGGGGTTCTGGTTGGCCAGTGTCTCTTTTGAGGGCAAAATAAGATGGAAAGGGTCACAGTTGCAGCAAGTGGGATTTAGGTGGGATAGGAGGAAGGACTTCCTGGTCCATGGAAATAGCTAGATCCATATGAAGCCAGACTGGGCTCCAAAAACCACTTTCTCTGAGGAGTTTACCTGCTGTTCTAGTCCCTCTACCTGAATCACTGGAGTGGAGTCCTGGGGCCAGGGGAGGAGGGGAAGGAAGGCTTTCTCCAGCAGGTGGTATCTCTTATTGTATTAGTCTGCTCGGGCTACGGTAACAAGTACCACAGACTGGGGGACTAGTGTCACGGTTCCAGAGGCTGGAAGCCCAAGATCAAGGTGTCAGCCCTCTAAGGGCTATGAGGGCAGGATCCGTCTGAGGCTTCTTGCCCAGCCTCTGGTGGCTGTGGCAACAGTTAGCATCCCTTGGCCCATAGAAGCATCACACACATCATCTTTGCGTGGCATTCTCCATGAGGATTTGTGTCCATATTTTCCCTTTTGCTGTGGACACTCTTCGTATTGGACTAGGGGCCCACCCTACTCTAGGATGACCTTATCTATAGATCGGCAACAACCCTATGTCCACATAAGGTCACTGTCTGAGGTGCTGGGAGTGACAGCAACATATGAATTTGGGGCAGGGGGAGGACACAATTCAATCACAAAACACTTATCCATCAGGAAGAAAGATTTCCAGAGGGTGGGTGACCCAGGAAGTCAGGAGTTAAAACAGATTTCCACCATTTATTCTCCTTGGCTCCCCCCAGGCATACCCCTATTCTCTGTTTCTGTTGGAGGAGCTAGGATCTGCTTCTCAAACCCCCACTTTTCTGTGGCCCCTCACTTTTCTTCCCCAAGGACAGACAGGCCTGGGTGTGACAGCTGGAGGGAGCTCGGGATTTCCTCCTCTTGAAGGACCCACTAGTGCTCAAAACATTCCAACCACCAGAAAACTCAAAACGTACCTTCAGATTCCCCCAGCGAAGGTTCCAGGCATGACTTGGTGAATCTGTTCACTTGGGAAAGGAGAGAAGGTAGAATTATTTCAGAGGCTGCTTTCTGTTGACCTGACAATGACACAGCCCGGGGATCTGGTTAATGTTCAAAGAAAAATTAGCCTGTTGTTCAACGTTCCCTATAATGTCCATCCAATTCAATTAGTTAATAGAATCATGAAACGTCAGTGCTGGAAGTGTAGAGATAATTCAATCTAAACTCCTCATTTTTTAGATGAAGGAAGCAATGTCGAGGAAAGGTAAAGAGGTGCCCCAGGATTGTCAGCATCCCACGTGGGGACACTCAGGTTTGTCTGGTGGGCAAAGCCAGGGACAGGTCACTGCCGGTCACCTCCAGTGGGGCGTGCTTAGCGTGTGCCCCCCACCTCTGGTCTATACAAGCCATGATACCCATAAGGCCTGGTGGCCAGTCCAGCGTGTGGCCTGCAACAGCTGAAGCTGACTCGCTGGTATGCCAAGGGACCCAATGACTGGGACCTCACTGGCCCTGCCTTTTAGGAGATGCGCTCATATGGACCAACACCTGTGAGCAGGAGTGAGGACCCCACACCCTGGCTCAGTCTCCCTCCCCCTTCATGGTAATTCCCTGTTCCTCCAACCTGTCCCCCTCCTGGGTACAAAATAGGCAGGAGGCCGAGAGCCGGGCATTTGTGAGGGTCTGCAGGCCTGCCTGGCGCAGCCTGGGACCAGACCCATGGTCTACAGTCCCCCTGGTGACCCCAAACCCCACCTGGCCTGCTAGGCCAGGTCTTGTCTATCTGCAGCCTTGACTCCCGGCATCATCCTTAGCCCCACCCCATACCCAGACCTGGGGTGGGCCAGGGGATCGGACCCAATGACATGCAGGCAGTCCTCTATCTTCACAGAGCTCCTTGGTTTTCCAGGAGGGTTCTGAGTCATGCCCTGATTGCCCTAGGTTTCAGGGAGGGAAGGGGAGTTGAAATAGTAGGAGGGTTGACTTCCCTCTGCCTTCCCCTGGACACTGGGAGGACTCTTAGCTCCTGATCTGAAAGGGAAGGGAGCACCGAGGGAACGGGGTGTGAGTTTCAGAAGGGGTTGTCACAAGGATGAGGATTTAAACACAAACAGACACCAGGAGTGTCCTTTTAGTGATAGCCGTGGTAACAGACAC
>ML098593.1:12194-24708 GCA_003697995.1 Taxidea taxus jeffersonii
GGAGCCGGAAGAGCCGTGAGTGAGGTGGGCGAGTGGGCATGGTCAGGGGGGACATTGGAATGAGAGCTGGAGTGGCTTCCCTGGGGCCCAGAGAGGCAGGGCTGGCCCAGAGTCTACAGCTCTGCTGCCAGGAGGGGTATGGGGTCAGCGATGGGGGGTCTGGGCCACAAGAAGAGTCCCTGAGCCACGCCTGGCTGTCCTAGCAGGGTTTTGGAATGAAACACACAAGCTCAGCGTACACAGGACCTTAGCCCGTGTCTCCCAGACGCAGCCAGGCCAGCATGGGGCACCCCGATGACCCCATCAGACAGCATTTTCCTGGCTGGGACCCTTCTTCCCAGCACCCCTGGGCACTGCTCAGCTGCAGGCTTGGCAGCTCAGGACTGAAATGTTCTTCGTGCTAACTAAACTAGTGCCTGCAAACACCCAGTAGTGCCAAGAGCCTGCGTGGTGCCTGTGAGCCCTCCCCCACCTGGCAGGGCTGTTCTCACCCCCAGATTCACGGGGAACACTGCACGATGCCCGTTTGTTCTACTGCCGGTGGCCACTGGCCAGCGAAGGCCCTGGGCTATGAGCCCCACTTGGCCTGTTGGGGAGCGGAGCCTCCCTTCGCCCACTGGGGACAAGGGAATAAGGCGAAGCCTGCTGCGAGGTGTGGTTGAGTGTCCCCTGGCAGGCCGGCGCTGGGAGCACTTTCCTTGGATGTTGCTAGTTGTCCTGAGGAAAAGAGGAGGGCCAGGGTTGGTCCTCTAGCCCTAGGGCCCAGGCCCAGCTCCCAAGCTGGTCATGACCTCCCCTGTCCACATCCTCTGGCCAAGGGCTCCACTCTGAGCACCCTGGTCTCCCGGGCACGCCATCAGGCTCTCCCGCTTAGAACTGCCCCAGAGCTTGGCCAGCCTTTCGGGCCCCCCAACTGTTGAAAGTAATTCTCTGGAAGGGCACCTGGGTGGCTCAGTGGGTTAAAGCCTCTGCCTTCGGCTCAGGTCATGATCTCAGGGTCCTGGGATCGAGCCCCGAATTGGGCTTTCTGCTCAGCAGGGAGCCTGCTTCCTCCTCTCTCTCTGCCTGCCTCTCTGCCTGCTTGTGATCTCTGTCTGTCAAATAAATAAATAAAATCTTAAAAAAAAAAGTTATTCCCTGGAAACGAAGTCAGCATAAAGCCTGGACTATCTGCGTGCTCACACCCCTGTGTACCCTCACTGACCTTTGTTAATACGTACTGACTCACGCATTCACACTCACGCACTCATCAGAAACATGCGTGCTCACACCTGTGTGCACAGTTGCTGTGCATTTGTACTGATAGGTATGCACGCTCATCACACACGTGCACGCCCACATGCACATATACACCACACAGGCACGCTTGCATGCTTGCTCGCTCACGTTCTCATATCCCTGAAACGCACGCCCACACATGAGGACACCGGCTTGCTCTCACACATGCAGCCTTGCACACACACATGCTCATGCTCACAATTCACATGCACACGCATGAGCAGGTCCTGGCTTTTCGTTCTCACTCAGGCCCCTTGTGCAGTCCCCTCTCCGACCTTGAACGGCAGGTATCCCCCCTGCAGGTGCCACCAAGCGCCCTCTCCCACATGTCAGGCAAGCATCTGGGGGCCTGTCAGCTATACCAGATCTTCCCCGGCACCCCAGAGACTCCAGGTGTGACCTCGCCACCCAGGCGGGCCCTGGGCTGAGCGGTGAGCAGGTGAGCAGGGAGCGACTTCAGATGGCTGGCGACCGGTCAGCCTATCTGCTCAGTTGTCCACCTGCTCAGTGGCTGTGGAGACCAGGTACCCCAGGCTGGGCACTCTGGAGCCCTCCCTGAAACGGGCCCCCAGGAGGGCATGCGGTGGAACGTGGGGCAGGCAAGGACTGGGAGAACAGAAATAAAGCAGTAAAGATGAGAGCAAGGCCCCTCCCCACATAAAACTCATCCCTGAGCTTACCAAAGACCTGGAAGTCCTGTGATCTGGAGAGGAACTCCTGACAAGTGGCTTTGCTGGCCTCTGGCAGCACGGGCCAGGAGAACCCTGGGTCAGGGTCCTGTGCCAAGACAGGGCAAGGGTCCATGTGGATCCCTGGGGTCCAGGTATTGGGAACCATACCGAGGGGCATAATCAGATGCAGAACGTGGGCTGAAAGTTGCATGCAAACACCACTGCCGGGGGCGGGACCACAGGTCACAGTGTGGCGCTGAGGCTGCTCTGCTGGGGGGAGAGGTGACACCCACCCTCCCACAAGACCCAGCCAGGAGGGTCTCCTCCTCAGCCAGGGATAGCCCTGACCCTCCAAGCACTGGGCGGGAGCGTGGGGCTGCTGTGCAAACAGGGTTGGTAAGGTGAGGCAGGACCGAGATGGGAAGGGAGGCTGGGGGACTTACCGGGGGTTACCTGTCTTAGCGCTGCTATGCACGGAGGCTCCGTGGGGAGAGTGAGGGAAGCTACACAGGGGAAGGGAAGCCAAGCTGAGGGCAAACTGATCTTACAGAAGCACTGGGCATCCAGCATATTCTGGCTCTGGGCAGAGGTCAGCTCTGTACCCCACATGGGTCAGATACCACAAGCTGCCCTGACGGCACCCCACACCCAGGCCTGAGCCCCCAGACTATCCTCCTGCCTGCCCAGCCCCTCTCTATACCTGAGCAGCCCCTGGGCACTTGGTACTGAGCAAAGAAGCTTGTTAATCAACTTTGCGCTAGGTTTGCTCAGTGTTCAGGGCCTCCCACCAAAGGCTGTCTACAGCTTCAGGCCCTTCCCTGTGCCCTGGGCCCCACCTGGCATGGCCCAGATTCCACACTTCCAGCTGAAGGGCCTGGTTCCAAGGTGGCTGTCCATGAGGGTTCCCCCACCCGCAGGCAGAAGGCCAGGCTCCTTCACACAGTGGGCTCCTGACAGGACCATCCACCACCAGGAAGTTCCAGCTTTCAAGAAAGAGGAGTTGGGGTCCTAGGACAGCACCCAGGACCACCCATGCCTATGCTCGCAGAGCAGCGAGTGAGGAGAAGCCCACCCATCTCTCTGGAGGGCTGGCTGGGGCAGGTGGAGTTTCCAGCCAGCATGGCAAGCTGTCCTCATCACCTGGGGGAGCCCAGACCCCCCCCCAACAAGAGTAGACTGAAGGAGCAAGTTGGGGGACATGGTGCTTTACAGCAGAGAGATACATGCTGTGCTTTAGGAACAAAAGGAAGCCAAGCTGATAAGGTGATTCAGCCAGTGGTCACCACCACAGTCTGGGGGTCTCTGCTTGCTCTCACTTTCTGACGGTCATGTGACTCCCAGGCCTATCCAGCTTTGAGGAGGGATTGGCCTGGGGACAGGGCCTGGGCAGAGGTGGTCAGGGCTAGGGCTGGATTTACCCCCTTCCCTCCCCATTGCCTGCCATGGCTCAAACATCCAGAGCTCAAAGGCCAGAGGCTCCAGGGATGGAGGCCTTGGGTGTGAAGATGTGGCCAGCACTCGGTCTCCATCTGCCCTGGACACTGGCCCAACCGGGTGGTGGGATGCTTTGCTCCTGTTCCCCATCCCCTGCAGCTCCTGAGGTCGCCCAGGGAGGCTGGCCCTCGGCATGCCCTTTGGTCTCCCAGATCAGGGTTTCTCCTGCGGTCCATGCAGCCACTAGGAAAGGGCAGGCCCACAGTCAAATTGAAAGGGACCATCGGAGACCACTGGACAGGGGTTGCACAGGGGCCCTGTCTCACCCTGGGCCAAGGTCCACAGCCTGGGTGTGTTTAATCAGGGGCTGGGTATGCTGCTTTGAGGCCTCAAAGCATTTGCTGGGCAGATCGCCAAATGCAGGGGGAAATTAAGGCTCAGACACACATTTTGACAAGTGCCAGGATCCCCAGCCAGATCCTCAAAGTGGGGGCAACACAGAACTTCTGGTTGGGGGGAGACCAGTCTGGGCCTGGAAACCCCAGCGATTACCCGGCCTGGCTTAGTCACTTAAGTCACCACGGTTTTATTTATGCCCCTTTTGGGGGAGGGGCACCGTGTGCTGGGAGATGTCCAGTGAGGAATTTAACAAGGCCAGTCATGCTGGCACTATCCAGCAGCCCCCAGATCACAGGGCCTAGAGTGCCTCTCTCCCAGGATCCAAGAGAGGCAGTCCCTTCTAGGCCCCCTTGGAAAGAGCTGAGCCACTGCCTTGGGCCTCCTGGGCCCCTCATGGTCTCCCAGAGTCAGGCTGGAGTGGACCTATAGCACCAGTACCAGGCTGGGCACTGACTAACCTGCCCTTCCTCAGCCACTGCCTGCCACATCACCGGCCATGGCTGCCAGGCCCAAGGTAGAGCACAGTGGAGACCACACTCCTGCCACTCAGGGGCCTGTCCACGGCCCAGAGCCACCTGAAGTGCCCACGGGGTCACTGGCCATAGTCTTAGGCTTCTGCAGCCAGAACAAGGGAGTGCCCATCTTTCTTCTAACTCAGCCCATGCCTGGCTCTGCAGCAGAAGGCAGACGGGAGGGCAGGGTGGGCACTGCAGACCAGGGGCCCCAGCAGACTGACAGGAGTGTACGTCGGGGAGGCTCTGCACACCGGCCGGGCCTGTCTCCTTTGCCACTGTATGTCCTGCCAAGGCTTACCGCGCTCTCTTCACCACAGGGCTTCTCAAATGCATAAATGATCGAGCGAGAGGTGAGTCACGGGCTCCCCTGGGCTCACACTAAGGCCATCAAGATGCAGAGGGGATAGGACTGGCCCGTTCACACAACTGATAGGGGAGGAGTTAGCCTCTCGTCCCTTGCCCAGTCAGAGAAGGGACTTGACACAAGATTCCCCCCAGAGACTAGGCTGGATCATGACCCCACCTCTGTCCCTAGGGCCATGCCCTCACTCCCACCTCTGTCCCAAGGGCCGCCCCTGCCCAGGAGTTGATCACCTGATTGAGAGGAGCATTTAAGGGCTCAGGGAGAAAAATCAATTCTCCTGGTTCTACTCTAATCCATCAGTTCCATTTCTGATCAATTTCCTGGTGCCCAGGGTCAGCACGGGGCTATAGTGCCCGGCGCAGATTAGCTCCTGGGTCAGGACGGCTGAGGTGGCAGGGACTGTCCCAGGGCCTCAGCTCCTTCCCACGGCAAGACCACCCCAATGCCAAGGCCCTGCCTGTCAGGGGCTACCCCAGCTGCTCACTCTCTCTAAGGCGAAAGTGACAACCTCAGCCTCCCCTGGGAAGGTAGGAGGCATCACACAGGTGGACCTAGAGAACCAGAGCCTGAGAAAGGAGTGGATGTGCTTTCCTCTGCTTGGAGGTTTCAGGCTGCCACTCAGGGAGGCCTGCAGAGCACTGAGCCAGAGGGCCATTGAACCAGGAAATGGCTGTCCCTCCTGAGTTTGGCTGACTAGGAACCAGACTCTAGGCCCTCTGTGGATGCCACCGTGCAGTGACCCACAGGTGCAGGGCATGACAGAAGCCCAGTGCCCCTGAACCCTCCCCTTCTTGGCCCCTCCTTGGCCTCCTCCCAGCCTCCCTAGGCCTTGAAACCACACAGAAGGTGCAGGGGTCTTGGGCAAAGCATGTGAGGGGGCAGAGTCCAGGTCCCAGATAAAGTAAAGGGAAGCCCCAGACAGACAGGGGCTGGCCCAAGGTGGGGCAGGAAGAGGTTGGAGGGCACACTGTGTGCCCAGGACATCTGAGCCTGTCATGCTGCTAGGGAAAGGACCTTCACAAGGAGGGACTTTGTCCCACTGCCCCCGCCCCCCATACAGCCACCTGGCCCCACTAAGTTCCCCCACACAGACTCAGGGCAGGCTTGGGCTCACCCAGCTCCCCAACCTGGGGGCTAGGCTGAGTCTCTAGCCGCTCCCCACCATGACCCCTGGCCCACCAAGCCTGGTAGACCCTCAGCCGGCCTAAGCCCCCACTTTACCCCTCAGGCACAGTTCGTGGTCATCAGTGGCCTCCCTGGACACAGAGGTCAGACCCCAGCCCTGGCCCCACCTGCTGGGGGCCTGGGGGAGCCTCATCTCCCTCACTGCCATCCAGTGACATTGTTGGGGCCCAGATTAAACGAGTTGCTGTGGCTGCCACACTGAGAACCTCAGAGGAGCAGACCAGCGCTGGAGGACGAGTGGATTAGACGGTGGTCAATATTTGTAGAATTGAATTGAATCCGTCATCTGGGAGCCGTGCGTGTTCTGGTTAGTTTTGCAGTTTCTGCCACAGGCGAGCAAAACCCAGGGCATGGGCCCCTTAAAGGCCCCAGTTGGAGCACAGTCCGGGAGCAAGAGGCCCATGGGAGCCCTGTGTCCTACGGCTATGGCAGGCTGGGCTGGGTGGGCAGGGGGCTGAGGCCAAAGTGGGCAGTTAGGGGCAGGAAGATCCTGGGAGTGCCAGCACAGTGGGGGGCTGGGAGGGTGGGTTCAGCTGGGATCTCAGGTTCGAGGGGAATCTGCCCTGGCCCCCAGTGGGGCTGAGATCCCACAGCCCAGGTCCCACACCTCTCCTGGCTCTTACCGGTCTTTCAGGAAACGGGGTGTGTTGGGTCTGGTGTCCCGGTGGCCAGACCACAAGGCTGCCCCATGTATTGTGCTGGCTTTCAACCAGGACAGATGGACAGTGGAGACCAGGTGGGAGCGGCACCCCGGGGAGGGGACCTGTGGCCCTCACCCAGAGCCCACACTCGCAGCCCCAGTTCCTGGCCTCAGCCCCAGCCACGGATGGTCCTCTGGCTGGTGCTGCCCACCTCCAACCCTCAAAACCCAAATTGGATTAGTTGTGTTTAGAAAGAGGCAAAGCTGCTTGTATTTGAGCAAAGGCTCAGCAGATTACGCTGGGCCCAGAGGGGGCCTGGCTGTAGGAAGGGGGTTCAATGCAGGAAAAGCTGCACCAGCAAGGGTTCGTCAAAAACAAACTCAAGGGGATGATCTGCCTCAACTCGGCCTTCCACCCACCCTGCAAACACCTTCTGGACTGCATGCTCTGGGCTCCACAAGGACTAGACACAGCCAGGTCTCCGCCACTGGGCCCCAAAGCTGCCCGTGGGAGAAGAGCGTGGTGGCTGACGCGTGGCAGTCACTTCATGTGCCTGTGACCCGGGTGCCCACCCATCACACCCATGCCAGCAACTGGGAAAGCCTCAGACAGGCAGAAGTCCCAGAGGCCAGACCTGGTCCAAGGGCCCTGAGCACAGGCCTGAGTCTGCAGGGGACACTGAGGCAGAGCCTATTAAGTAGCCATATGGCTATTTCTGGCAATAGGTCCGACGGGGGGAGGAGGCTTTCTACCTCACTGTCCCCTGCCCCCGCCCTTAGTACCACAGGAAATAACCCACTTGTGACACCCCCCCCCCCCCAGCTAACCCTGCCTGGGCCAGCCACAAGGGAGAGTAGCAAACATTTATTTGATAAAAATGCAAATAAAATCCCTCCACTGTAAAGATCCTGTCTGGTTTGGGGAGAGTAAAGCGAGCAGGGGATGGAGGGTGCGGGGGGTTGTGAGCACCTCCCTTCCTGGGAGGAATGTCACCTGGGGTGGCTAAACATGTGGTCACGGACACCCCTGTTACCAATAAAGAAATGCTCAGGGAGGGGGCGTGTCCAGGCCTCATGGTGGTCTAGGCTCCAACAGATCCAAGCCCAGTGCCCCATTCCCACCTGGATGGCTCTCGGGGGCACTCCACCCTGTCCCTGGCCCTCCCCCAACTCCTTGGGCCAGGGAGTGGTTCCCCGGATGCTGGAGATGGGATAAGGGGCAAGAAGAAACAGAGAAGAGAGAGCATATAAGGGATGAGGACAGATACGTCCCTCTGGCAGATGAGGGAACCCTCCTCAGAGGGAAGCTGAGGTTGCTCAGAGCGCCACAGCCCACCCCCAAATTCCCTACCTCCACTTATCTCCCAGGGTTCTTTGGCTGAGAGTAGAGCCTAGAGGCCCAATGGCGGACTACACCCAGCCCAAAATGGTGGGGTTCAGGGGGCAGCAGATGGAACAGAGCTGTGAGGTTGCTGGGTGGGTGGACAGGGCATGAGTTGGGGAGCTGGAGGTGAGCTGGCCCTGGGATTCCTGAGCTCTGCTCCTGGGAACACTTGCCCCAAGGTATCTGTGACCGCTGGGGCCCCAAGCTGGGGTCCCCGAGTCCCCCGGCTGGTTTCCCAGCTCTCTGCGGACAGCACCGGGCCATCCGCCCTCATACCCTAGTCCTGGCTGTTCCCCGAGTGAGCGACCGCCATCAATTATTCAGCTGCTGCCTCTCAGCCCTCTCTCTGTTAGTACCTTGTAAAGTCAGCGAAGATAAATCTCTCGGCTTGCTTCCGCCGGCTGACAGGGAGCAGGCAGGCGCCTGGGTGATGAGGGCCCGGCCCTGGCCCCTGAGCCTGTGAGGAGCATCCCCGGCGGCCTGCTCAGCTCCTCGGCTATTAAGCCCATAACTCAGCGGAAGCTGAGCTGGGTGCGCTGCGTCTCCGTTCCTGTGATGAGGCAAGGTCCGCCCACCAGTCCCAACTGCACCAGGCCATGGGCAGAGTGTCACTCCAGCCTACAATGGGGCCACTTCGGAGGGACCCATCCGGTCTCAAGAGCTGTGTTTAATTCTGTGCCCGGTGGAAGGTTCCTGGGCTGTGGCCCCCCTCCCCCGACTGCTCCCAGGGGAGGCTGGCAGCCGAGGAGCACAGGCACGGGATCTGCAGAGGCCAGTGAGGGCTGAGGACATCTGGGGCACACAGTGGGCCCTGTCTGCACGCCCCCGGCCATACCCAGGGTGATCATGGAGATGCCCCTGGTCACCCCTGGGGGAAGAGGCAGTCCCAGACACACCTTTCAAGAGCAGAGCCATCTGCCACCATGGTGAGCCCCAGAGCCTGGGTTGGGGGGGTCGCCCAGAGAAGACCAGCGCCTGCCCAGGCCACCCCGGGAGGAACCCTCGCAGCCCTGCATCTCTAGCAAGGCACTTGTCCCAGTGAGGGCAGATGGACAGTGATGTCATGGAAGGTCCAGGTCAGGCCCTTGCCCCTCTGCATAGCTGGGAGTTTGTTGACTGAGTCCGTGACCCCTCTTCTCCGCAGGACTCGGGGTAGCCCCTGCATGGCATGGAGTGTGAGCAAAGGGGAGCAGTCACAAGGCAGCAAGACGAGGTGGGCCAGGGAGGTGTGGCATGGGGACGAGGGCAGGGTTTTAGGAGTGGATCTCATTCCAGGCAGTCATGCCCACCCCGTGGACCTATCCCATGGTAGACCCACCTGGGGGCCCATTCTCAGAGCCCTTAGCTGCTTGGTGAGCCACAGCTCCAAGGATCCTGGTGATTCCAGGCCGGGGGAAGTAAAATGCCTACAGAGCAAAGGGGCCCAGCCCAGCTGTGGCGACTCAGGCAGCTAGAAGTTCTGCCAGGCAGCACGGCCCGACTGGCCTTCCAGCTCCTGGGGGTCATTCCCCTCCCCACTCCCCACTCCCACCAGCCCTCATGGGGCAGGGGCTGAGACCTGGGTAATGAGGCCGGAGGTGCCACCAGTCCCCACAATTAGCAGTAACGAGTTGACAGGCGCCCGGTGCAGGCCACAGGTCAAGTGCTAATCGAGACTGCTAATTACCTCGACAAGGCTGGGAAGTGGAGCAATCCCTCCCCTCCGACCATTCATCCTCTGGATGTGGCTCCTGCACCACCACCACCACCCTCCACCCAGAGCTAATGGGGTTGCATTTCAGCTATAACCACAAGGCTGCTGCACAGAGAGAGGCTGGGCCGGTGCGGGACACCCAGAGCCAGGCTGGGGCTTCAGGGTCTATCCCCGACTGGCACCCAGCCCAATGACCATGCTGGCCCACTCACTGGGTCCCTCTCAAGGCACTGGCTCTGGCTCTCCATCTCACAGTCCTTCAGGTTGGGTACCCCAGCAGCTGTCCCAGGCCCCTGTCACAGCCAATCCAATTCTGCAAACTACAATGCAATGCAATTCTGCAAACGTCGAGCTCGTAACACTGCCCGCTGGACACCAGCCACCCCAGAACTCTAGCCTTCCTCACCCGCCATCCTGCAGCCCAACCACGGGGCCCATGTCCAGCTTTGGTACCGACCACCTGGTACCTGCTTCGGCCACAGCTTCAGGCTCCTCCCCAGTCCACAGACCTGTCCCCTATCTCCCTCAAAGCCCCAACCTCTGTTAATGTGACCAGGGATGGTATCTGAGAAGTGCCCAGCCACATCAGGGACTCATGGGGCTTTAGAGCCTGATTCCAATTCTCTTTCTTTTCTGTGACCAGCCAAACCGACCCTCCACCTGACCCTGAATCATCAGGTTTTGTGGCCAAGGACCAGGCCCATCCATTACAATTAGGACCCATCTCGTTCCGTCTGTGCTCAGGCCTGGTCTCGTCCCCACTGGCACCCCTTGGGCCATGCCCAGCTTGGTAGTGCCTCCACGATGTCCCCTAAAAGTCTACCCGGCAGGACTGCAGGGCAGGAGCTCACCCCTGGGGGCCTGTCTCACATCCCATCAGCTCACTCTTTGGGAACATCTTCCTCAGAGGGGGCATGGCATGCTCCCGTCCCTCCCTGCGCGTCAGCAGGGGTGAGCCCATTCGCTCCAGGCTTCTTCTCGCCTGCCCTCATCGCCAAAGGGGCAGGAAGGGGGCCTCCCTCCGGCTCTGTTTGCATGCTTGCCCACCCCCCCGCCAGAGCCCCTACAGCCTGCCAAGGTCAGCGGCAGCAGGAAACACTGCCAATGGGACCTTGAGCAGCTACAGAGATGAATTACGTGGAAGGAGGACATCCCGTGTCTGGTGCCGGCTTGGAGGGAACCACCATCAGGAAGAGCTCATTTCAAGAGAACATCCTCTGTCCTCAGGAGAGAGTGACCCAGCTGCCTGGCTTCCCAGAGCACAAACGTGCCTTCTGTCATTACATCAACTTCTGTGACTCTATTGCCCTTCAAGGGTGAGGGGGATCAAGCGTCCATGCATATGGGGGGCATTAAAGCAGCTAGATCCACACAGACCTGAGCAAGCCCTTCTGGGCCAGACCTGCGCAGCCCAGAACCAATTGCTGGGATCCCGCGTCCCCTCGCCCTGGGCACCACTGCTCCCCCACGCCCCACACAGCCCACCTCATAGCTTCCTAAATCAAACAGACTCCAGGGCTGCAAAGGCTCCATCTCGCATTCCCATGCCAGCCAGCGAGCAGGGCCAGTGGCCGCTCTGGACGGAGATCTGTCTTCAAGGGCTTCTTGTCCAGGCACCGCCCAACTCCTCCACCTCCCCCCCACCTCCCTCCTTCCCTCTCCCGCCCTATTGCCTGCTCCAGGTGTTCCGAACGCCTGACACGGGGACAACATGGGTCTCCTCAGCGCACCGTCCACTTCTCCCCTCCCTGGCCAAGTCCCGCACCGCCACCACCCGCCCGTCATCACTCTGACAAGAGTTTCCTGTCATCCCCCACTCACTCAGCCACCCACTCCTTCCAGGCCCCGGCTCCGACCTCCCCGTCCCCAGCCCTAACTCCACACCTGCTTTCTTTGCTTTGCACGTCTGTGCGGATGTCCCTGCCCTTCTGGAGGCCAGGGTCAAGTCTGTCCCCTCAGTGGCCACAGCGCCAAGGCTATTGAGAACAATTTATGCAGGAAGGTGGGGAGGGAGGGCATGCGGGGCCCACAGATGGGAACGGAGGGGTAAGGTGATGCCAACAGAAAAGAGATGAAACCGTGGAAAGGAACTGGAAGTAAGCAGGCAGATGTTGACCAAACCCCCCGTGGGAAAGAACTTTCTAAGAACAAAGGCGAAGATAAGAACACTTTGTGTGAAAGCTAAATTCTCAGGTGGCTCAGAAGAAAGGGAGTTCAAAGAAAAGCAATGAATAGGACAAATTTTTTACACTAACGTGACAAAAAATTAATACCATTAACATAACACGAGCTTATCCAGAGCCAAAACACCAAGGACTTGAGAAAACTGCAGATGAGGCAGCACTCTGAAGACGAGCCCCATCCAGTTGCCCTTGCCCCTCTGGCCAGGTACTGCGGGAGCCCCTTACCCAGTGAAAGTGGCTTCAGCGGGCCTGGTATTTGGGGCCCTGAGTCATGAGGACTCCCAGACCCTTCCTGGACTCTGTGCTCATGGGGTCTGCCTCAGAGGAGCAGACCCGGCTATGTGGACTCATTGTGGCCATAGCATTTACTTGTCCCCGCAAAAAGGTGGAAACAACTAGAATATCCAACGATATAGAGTGAAAACGAAGACCAGACAAGTACAGAGTCACATATGAAGTGAGGATAAGGAATGCGTGTGCACACCAAAATCGGGAGGAAGTAAATAAACCACTGTTAACCCACAGGGGTCTCCATTACTTAGATGAACTATGTAAAGCATACAGATACGAGGAGGAGGCTCCTGGGGCGTGAAGCTCAAGGCAAGAGAGCATGGGTGCTCTGACTGAGGCCAAAGCAAAATGTCAGCATTTCTGCATGGTGATGTAGGTCCCCAAGGCTTTCCCAGGCTTGGGTCATCTCTGGGGGCACAGCACAATCCCTGGGTGAGGGGCAGCTGTGTGGGGGAAGGACGAAAGGACAGGTGGCCA
>RCUC01115028.1:0-11045 GCA_003697995.1 Taxidea taxus jeffersonii
GGAGGGTATCTGCTATGGGGAGTGCTGTGGATTGTGTAAGACTGAAGATTCATAGATCAGTACCCCTGAAGCAAATAATACATTATACGTTAATAAAAAATAAAATTCTCAATTTTGCTTCCTAAATCAATAACATTTATAATCCCCAAATTAACAATAATTATAATTCATACCAGTGCATGCATGCTTAGGCATAAGGAGGTTTGGTTATCCCACTTCAAGTTCGCAGCAGTCCTTACCCTTTCATTCCCTTCTTCATTCTCTTGCTTTAAAAAGAAAATAAATACCTTTGCCTCTCACTTAGGTTCTAATATACCTGTGGCTAGCTGAATATTTTAATCTCATTATTATCTAGAATACAAAGAGCTGAAAAGATAGATCAGGGTTGACACTGGCACTGCGTGTGGAACAATTTTCTCGAAATGTAAAACAGCACATAAATTCACTGCAAAAATTCAAAGATGCAAGTATATGCCATTCTTTTTTTTTTTAAGATTTTTATTTATTTATTTATTTGAGAGAGAGAGAGAATGAGAGAGAGAGCATGAGAGAGTGGAGTGTCAGAGGGAGAAGCAGACTCCCTGCTGAGCAGGGAGCTCGATATCGGACTCAATCATGGGATTCCAAGATCATAACTTGAGCCAAAGGCAGTCTCTTGACCACCTAAGCCACCCAGGCACCCCTGCTGTTCCATGAAATATTCTCAGTATTTTAACAGATAACTGTAGGTCCAGAATCAGTTGCTTTTTCTGAAACACAAAAACAAAACTTTTCATTGTTCCATGGTGTGTGTGTGTGTGTGTATTTTTTATTTATTTGCATATGTATTATTGCATTAATTTACCCAAATAGTATACATAATGACTAGAGATTTTCATACAGATTCTTCTATAAATAATGCTTTATTATTTGGAGTTCTGAGAAATAGAACTGAATAACAGAAATATTATTTTTAGTACTTTTTATTTTCACTTATGTATACAAAGACAAAAATACATATAAAACAAAAATAGATTTTAGTAACTTAGATGTCACCAGTCCTTACAAAATGATTCAATATTTCAAAAAGTTATGACTTTCCTAAACAACTCTTTAAATATAGCCAGACATCTGTTGCCTAGATGAGTTGCTAACATTTTTTGGATAAGGATATTTCCCAGCAAGCTATTCTGCTTTGAATTATTTGATTTTGAGCAAGATGAAATGGATAATAGACATACCAGTGTACTCTCAGCAAACCTCTGTTAAGTTTCTCCTTATGCCAGGCATGAGGAGAAAGACATTATATGTTGTACTTCCATCTTAATTTTCTTCAAATGGAAGACTTTTCCTCTTAGACAAGCATAACTGAGAGGAGTATTCTGCTTTTTGTAATACTCTAAATCTAGACACTGTGAATACAAGAGATATCTTCAAGAAAGATTAGCTTTCTATTACCCAGAAAATAGGTTTGAGTAAAATTTCATCAAGTATGTATTTACCAATCACCTAACAAACACAACTCCCTTGCTTCCTAAGCACTGACGGTAATTTATTTCCATGAGAAATATAAATTACTTTATAAACGGACTAAAAAATATGTAAGTACACATGGACACCTACATCAAAATAACATGCCTATTTTTTTCCTAAATCCAATTAAAAAATCTTTATCTGTTCTTACTGATAGTAACTACAGTTATCTTTGATAATCATAATATAGTGTATATTGTAGTTATTTGTGTTTTAAAATCAGTATTTAAATAAAAGAACATTTGGTAATGTATAAATTAATTATCCCAAACCTCTGTATTCTCATAGTATATATATATATATATATATATATCCTAGTAATACTCCCATACAAATAGACCATATAAATATATCTTAGCTCATTCAAGTTGCTATAGCAAAATACCACAGACTTGGTAGCTTATATACAGCAGAAATTTTGTTTCCTCTTACTTCCAGGGGCTGGAAAATCCAAGACCAAAGTGCCCACATGGTCATGTTATGATGAGGGCCCACTTCTTAGTTCACAGGCTATGCCTTCTTGCTGTGTCCTCACATGGTAAAAGGGGAATGGGATCTATACTGGGTCTCTTTTATATGAACATTTCATATAAATTTGTCATTAAACCAAGGGAAAACTACTCTATTGACAAAACCATTAGAATGAATATTCCAAGGAATGATTGCAATTACAACTTTTTCTCATATAGCTATTTATAGAATTCTATGCATTTCAACATATGGATGATGTACTTTCAAAACAGAGGGTACATCTCATTACACTAATAAGACACATCGTCTTATTTGTTTGAAGAAGCTCTGTATTCAATTTAAGAGAAAAAAAGATGAATGTTGCAACTATAATGCTATTAGTAACCTAATATATTGAAGCTTTATACAAGAATACATTCATAGGGGCTCCTGGGTGGATCAGTGGGTTAAGGCCTCTGCCTTTGGCTCAGGTCATGATCCTGGGGTCCTGGGATCAAACCCCACATCTGGCTCTTTGCTTGGCAGAGCTGCCTGCTTCTCTTCCTCTCTCTCTCCGCCTGCCTCTCTGCCTACTTGTGATCTCTGTCAAATAAATAAATGAAATCTTAAAAAAAAGAAAAACGAACACATTCATAAAAATAGGTTTCAATGACCAAAAAAACAATAGAACAAATCAATGAAACTAGGAGCTGGTTCTTTGAAAGAATTAATAAGATTGATAAACCCCTGGCCAGACTTATCCAAAAGAAAAGAGAAAGGACCCAAATAAATAAAATCATGACTGAAAGAGGAGAGATCACAACCAACACCAAAGAAATACAAACAATCATAAGAACATATTATGAACAACTCTATGCCAACAAATTCGACAATCTGGAAGAAATGGATGCTTTCCTAGAGACATATAAACTGCCAAAACTGAACCAGGAAGAAATAGAAAACCTGAATAGGCCCATAACCAGTAAGGAGATTGAAACAGTCATCCAAAATCTCCAAACAAACAAAAGCCCAGGGCCAGATGGCTTCCCAGGGGAATTCTACCAAACATTTAAAGAAGAATTAATTCCTATTCTCCTGAAACTGTTCCAAAAAATAGAAATGGAAGGAAAACTTCCAAACTCATTTTATGAGGCCAGCATCACCTTGATCCCCAAACCAGACAAGGATCCCATCAAAAAAGAGAATTACAGACCAATATCCTTGATGAACATAGATGCGAAAATTCTCACCAAAATACTGGCCAATAGGATCCAACAGTACATTAAAAGGATTATTCCCCACGACCAAGTGGGATTTATTCCAGGGCAGCAGGGTTGGTTCAACATCCGCAAATCAATCAATGTGATACAGTACATTAACAAAAGAAAAAACAAGAACCATATGATACTCTCAATAGATGCTGAAAAAGCATTTGATAAAGTGCAACATCCCTTCCTAATCAAAACTCTTCAAAGTGTAGGGATAGAAGGCACATACCTCAATATTATCAAAGCCATCTATGAAAAACCCACGGCAAGTATCATTCTCAATGGAGAAAAACTGAGAGCTTTTCCGTTAAGGTCAGGAACACGGCAGGGATGTCCACTATCACCACTGCTATTCAACATAGTACTAGAAGTCCTAGCCTCAGCAATCAGACAACAAAAAGAAATTAAAGGCATCCAAATCGGCAAAGAAGAAGTCAAACTATCGCTCTTTGCAGATGATATGATACTATATGTGGAAAACCCAAAAGGCTCCACTCCAAAACTGCTCGAGCTTGTACAGGAATTCAGTAAAGTGTCAGGATATAAAATCAATGCACAGAAATCAGTTGCATTTCTTTACACCAACAACAAGACAGAAGAAAGAGAAATTAAGGAGTCAATCCCATTTACAATTACACCCAAAACCATAAGATACCTAGGAATAAACCTAACGAAAGAGGCAAAGTATCTATACTCAGAGAACTATAAAGTACTCATGAAAGAAATTGAGGAAGACACAAAGACATGGAAAAATGTTCCATGCTCATGGATTGGAAGAATTAATATCGTGAAAATGTCTATGCTACCTAAAGCTATCTACACATTTAATGCAATGCCTATCAAAATTCCATCCAATTTTTTCAACGAAATGGAACAAATAATCCTAAAATTTATATGGAACCAGAAAAGACCTCGAATAGCCAAAGGAATATTGAAAAAGAAAACCAAAGTTGGTGGCATCACAATTCCAGACTTCAAGCTCTACTACAAAGCTGTCATCATTAAGACAGTATGGTACTGGCACAAAAACAGACACATAGATCAATGGAACAGAATAGAGAGCCCAGAAATAGACCCTCAACTCTATGGTCAACTAATCTTCGACAAAGCAGGAAAGAACATCCAATGGAAAAAGGATAGCCTCTTCAACAAATGGTGTTGGGAAAATTGGACAGCCACATGCAGAAAAATGAAATTGGACCATTTCCTTACACCACACACGAAAATAGACTCAAAATGGATGAAGGATCTCAACGTGAGAAAGGAATCCATCAAAATCCTTGAGGAGAACACAGGCAGCAACCTCTTCGACCTCAGCCGCAGCAACTTCTTCCTAGGAACAACGCCAAAGGCAAGGGAAGCAAGGGAAAAAATGAACTATTGGGACTTCATCAAGATCAAAAGCTTTTGCACAGCAAAGGAAACAGTCAACAAAACCAAAAGACAACTGACAGAGTGGGAAAAGATATTTGCAAATGACATATCAGATAAAGGGCTAGTATCTAAAATCTACAAAGAGCTTAGCAAACTCAACACCCAAAGAACAAATAATCCAATCAAGAAATGGGCAGAGGACATGAACAGACATTTCTGCAAAGAAGACATCCAGATGGCCAACAGACACATGAAAAAGTGCTCCATATCACTGGGCATCAGGGAAATACAAATCAAAACCACAATGAGATACCACCTCACACCAGTCAGAATGGCTAAAATGAACAAGTCACGAAATGACAGATGCTGGCGAGGATGCGGAGAAAGGGGAACCCTCCTACACTGTTGGTGGGAATGCAAGCTGGTGCAACCACTCTGGAAAACAGCATGGAGGTTCCTCAAAAAATTGAACATAGAGCTACCTTATGACCCAGCAATTGCACTACTGGGTATCTATCCTAAAGATACAAACGTAGTGATCCAAAGGGGCACGTGTACCCGAATGTTTATAGCAGCAATGTCCACAATAGCCAAGTTATGGAAAGAACCTAGATGTCCATCAACAGATGAATGGATCAAGAAGAGGTGGTATATATATACGATGGAATACTATGCAGCCATCAAAAGAAATGAAATCTTACCATTTGCGACGACATGGATGGAACTAGAGCATATTATGCTTAGCGAAATAAGTCAACTGGAGAAAGACAACTACCACATGATCTCCCTGATATGAGGAAGTGGAGATGCAACGGGGGTGGGAGTTAAGGTGGTAGGAAAAGTAAAAATGAAAGAAGATGGGATCGGGAGGGAGAAAAACCAAAAGAGACTCTTAATGTCATAAAACAAACTGAGGGGGGTGGGGGGAAGAGGGGTTGGGTGAGGGTGGTGGGGTTACATCATATGTTTAAATAAAGCTTAAATAAAGCTTAAATAAAGTAAAAAAAAATAGGTTTCAATGATGTGAGGAATTTTAAGAGAGCAATCAATACAATATAAAAGTACTTGTTTTCTTTATTTAAATGGTAAAAGATTTTGTATTTGAAGGAAAATTATGTATCTTGAAAAATATGGTAGTTAATTGAGGCACAAACTGAATATGTTTTAAAAAGATGTCAATACATGAAAGCACTTTTTCTGTATGGGGTTCTAATTTATTAGTGACAACTTGGTATTTTAAGCTTTAATATTCAATGAACTTGAATGTTTATGTGTTCATGAATTTTGCCTTTAAAAGTATCTTTTGATAAAAGCAAACTTAGTAAATTTTAAATTGAGAAATAGAAATCATTGTATTATCATGAGTCTTGTCTCTTTTAAATAAAAGTAAAATTCTAGTATTTAAAAAAATCCAGTTGCAATGCATTGATCAAAAATATCAAGAATTCTGGAAAATGCATGTAAACTAATTCAGTCTAAAACTGATGCATTGGAATATCACATACTCTTTCTTAGTCATTTTATTGAATACTTTATTTGATTTTCAATTATTGGCTTACTGTAGTGATTCTTTTGGTGAAATGTGATATTTAAACTATATTAGAGTATTTCAAAAAAAGATCAAGTAGAACTAAAACCAATGGCCAATGAATATCTGTATTCAGCATAAAAAAAATGATTGATGACATATACAAACACTGGAGTCCATAATATATTTTTTGTTAGCCCCAAATAAGACACGAAATTGTGTTACAGGACAAGTTCATCAACGACACTTATTGTTTTTACACTGCTCTAAGTTCTTTATGTATATTAGTACTTACATGTTCAAAACAACACCTATGTGGTAGACACTCTTATAGTCTCATTTTTATAGAATAGGAAACTGAGGCAGGAAAAAAAATAGTAACTTGTTAAAGATCACAGGCCATTTATTGCTGGAACTGGAGATTAAATTGAGTAGTCTGGACCCTGAGCCTGAGCTCTTCATCTTTATGCGATTATCCCACCTGCAAAGAGCATAGGTCCTGCTGTCAATCTGGCAAACCCCATCTATTGTCCTTCTTAAGAGCAGTGCTAGTCACATTTCTCATAATTTTCCCAACAAATATTTTTTTTTCTTAAAACCTCTATCAACTTTTGCCTTCTCACTGTATTTTTGTTTGTGTGTTTTTTTTAAAGAGGCTTACCCTTCTCTGATTATTTCATTTTGTTCTAGAAAACTAACTCCAAATGACTCAAGAACTCTCTTCACTCTCCCACACAGAAAACAAAAGTCCTGGAGACCTTTTTAACTTTTCTCTATTTCAACTATCATTGATCCAGCATAGTAGAAGCAAGAAGACAAGTGAGAATTTATGTTATCATTGCAATCATTTGTCACCTTTTGGAAACATCTGAAAAAGCATTTAGAGATGTCATGAAGAGATGTTACTTCTGAAAAGATAAAAATGGTGCCAAATAGCCCAAGGGTAAATTCACAGCTTGATAAAGATAAAGGTAGTATGTTTCAAATACTTTGAGTTATATTTTACCTCATGTGTGAGAGAAGAAGTATGGACACACATTTAATTAAATCCGGGAAGGGGGCACATTCTGTGAAGGAATATAATAATTATTCAAAACAATTTTAAAGTATCCATTTCAATTCAAAATTACTTCTGATGATTAAATACAGTTTTTTCCTATGGAAACCCACAGTATGTTCAGTTAAATTTAATAAACTTCTTTGTCTATTTGCTTCTTATATAATGACTGGAAATTCAGCCTGTCACCAATTACATGGGAACAAGGACAAAAAACTTTGAGAGGATATCAGAAGCAGGATGAAGACTGAATATTTAATACCTTTCATCTTTTAATTTTGTTTAATAGAGGATTGTATAAATGCTGGAGAAAAAACAAACACTGTCAAATATAATTGGTTTCATATGCACTAATTCTAAGTCTTTTGGTTCAGTATGTGAAGGAAAACGATGGATATTTTAAAATTATTTTGGATAATTACCAATTTGCCTCATAAAAAAAAAATAGAACTCGCAGGTCAAGCAGAACCTACTCTTTCCTTGAAAGATAACTTTGAGTTGCATCATTATTTGTTGCCCTGTAGATGTTCAGTTCCAACTCAAGAGATCTATATTTTAGGAGAGTCACTTTTTTTTAAGATTTTATTTATTTATTTATTTGACAAAGAGAATCACAAGTAGGCAGAGAGGCAGGCAGAGAGAGAGAGAGAGGAGGAAGCAGGCTCTCTGCTGAGCAGAGAGCCCGATGAGGGACTCGATCCCAGGACCCCAGGATCACGACCTGAGCCAAAGGCAGAGGCCCTAACTCACTGAGCCACCCAGGTGCCCCAGGAGAGTCACTTTTAAATTGCAGTGACAACTGTCCTGAGTTCACACACTGTCCTTCATGGCAGTTTAATGTATAGAATATAGCCCTTCATTTTATTTACCTCCAAATTGATCCCTCTTTAATTTATTAAATTAAAAAAATGAAAGAGCTTTCACTGGCCAAGGCTGGAATAATTTGAGAAATAAAACAAAGTACAAATAAATATACATGAGTCCATAATGATGTAGATGAATGACTGAATAAGTGAATGGGAAAAATAGACAAGTCTCTGTGCAGAAAAATTCTAAATCATTTAAGAAGATATTCCATACTCAAAATAGTGGGACATAATTTCCCACTGCCTCAGTGTGGCTACTATACATAGTGACTTCCATCCAAAGAGTATACTGTATGAGGGGAGATGGTAACTTTACAGTGGAGAAACCTGAAAGGCAATACACCACTCACATAATAAGCATGAGCATCAACAGTGTTAAGTCATGATGGTGGTATGTACCATTGATACATTGAGAATGACCCTTTACCTCTGTGATCTTTGACAGAATTTATAACCTCAATCTAATCATCATGAGGAAAAATGAGAAAAATCTTAAATGAAAAATATTTTATAAAACCCTTGACCAACAAAACAAAAACAAACACAATAGAAAAGTCTAAGAAACTATCACAGCCAAGAAGTGCATAAGGACATATGAAAACTAAATGTAATGTAGCATCCTAACTGGAATCTTGGAACATGATCGTCAAGATATTAAGGACAAAAAGGACATTAGGTAAAAACTAAATAAATATCAATAAAATATATGCTTCAGTTAACAATAAGGTGTCAATAAATATTGGTTCATTAATTGTTACAAATGTATTATACTAGTAAGGTACTGGTAATGGTTTATAGGGGAAGTGCCTCACTATTTTTAAAGGTTTTCTGTAAAGCTGAAAGAATTCTAAAATTAAAAAAAATATTTAAAAAAAAACAATTCTCAAGTACTTCTGGTTATAGATGCCCATGTCTTGCTTGAAGAAAACGAAAACAATAACATGAAAAATAAATCAGAAACCTCAAGGAGGTATTACAACTTCAAATGGGTCTCTAAAAATCTCAATAACACGGGACACCTGGGTGGCTCAGGGTTAAGCCTCTGCCTTCGGCTCAGGTCACTATCAAGCCCTGCATCAGGCTCTCTGCTCAGCAGGGAGCCTGCTTCCCCCCTCTCACTCTGCCTGCCTCTCTGCCTACTTGTGATCTCTGCCTGTCAAATAAATAAATAAAATCTTTAAAAAACATCTCAATAACAGAATTTATTCTTAAGGTATTATATGAATGGACATTCAATTCAGCGATCTTTGATACAGATAACAAGAGCAAAAGGGAGGGACAAGGGTGGCGAAAGAATTATTAAAAATCTTCTATAAAACAAGGCTCCTGAGTGACTCAGTGGATTAAGTCTCTGCCTTTGGCTTGGGTCATGATCTCAGGGTCCTGGGCTTGAGCCCCACATTGGGTTCCCTGCTCAGCGGGGGGCCTGCTCCCCCTTCCCCCTCTGCCTGCCTCTCTTTCTATTTGTGATCTCTCTCTCTCTCTCTTTCTCTCTGTCAAATAAATAAATAAAATCTTTAAAAAAATCTTCTAAAAATCAAAAGGTGCTTTAGCTGGCAAATCCTATCAAACAACTAAAAAGTAAGTAATGTCAATATTTGAAATATCTTTCAAAAAAACTTTATCAGTGAGTTTTATCCTACAAATGCAAGATTGGTTAAACATTTGAGAATCAACTAACATAAAATGCCAAATTGATGGGAAAAGGACAAAAAACACATTATCATCCCAACAAATGCATGAAAAATATTTGACCAAA
Organism: Taxidea taxus jeffersonii; assembly: GCA_003697995.1. Classification (NCBI taxonomy): domain Eukaryota; kingdom Metazoa; phylum Chordata; class Mammalia; order Carnivora; family Mustelidae; genus Taxidea; species Taxidea taxus. The sequence continues at coordinate 9,815 of RCUC01115028.1, forward strand.
TCTAACACTCAACAAAAAAGGAATAAAAGGGAAATTTCCCTATCTGTTAAAGAAAATACATTAAAAAATTACAGCTAATATTATACTTGATAATAAAAGACTGAATGCTTTTTTTTTCCCCCCCTAAGGTCAGAAGCAATTAACAAACTCTATCTCAACTTAGAAAAAAAAAAAGAATAAAGACACGGCTTACCAACATGAAGAACAAAGGAGGGCATATGATACCCATTCCACAGACATTAAAAGGATAAAATGTGACAAATATGAAAAGTTCTGTGCAAATAAATATCATAACTTAGATAAATTGGTCTATTCCTAAAAGACTGAACTCCCAAAATCACTCAAAGAGAAATAGATAGCACAGCTAGTCTAACAAAGGAATTGAATTTGTATGACAATCTTTCCAAAAAAGAAAACTTCGTGCCCTATGGCTTAACTGGTAAATACACCAGCTATTTGAGAGAGAAACAATAGCAATTCTACATTATTTCCAAAATAAAAAAAAAAAAAAACCAACCATTATGTTTAGAATTTCAAGAGCCCTAATATGATACAAAATTTGACTATAACTTCGCTTATCCCATGGCATTCCTGAGTACCAACTCAGTACAAACATTTGGCTAAAATATTTTTATATTCTCTGAAATTATTGTTAGCTTCAGGATTTAATAATCCTTGAGATGTTTGGATATTTTGCTTTTCCTAGTCTACAGTTGTCTTGGAAACTAACCACAGACTGTATTGGAAATGACTACAAAGAACATTCAACAATTACTGAGTGTAGTGTTAGAGCAGTCTTCCTTCAAGGGTACACAGATTTCATTCACAGCTCTGTGTCAGTGACATAGACCTGCGTGAGAGCCCACAACTATATATGGTGGCAGTTAGATTAAATGTATTTTCCAAAGGCATGGATACCTTGTACTTTTCCCAGTTTATGCAAATTTTGTGGTAGCTCTGTGAATAGGTTGCCTATTGATTTCTTTCCTAAGAGCTCCATGATTAATTAACCATATCCAAAGTACACAGTATGTAAACTGCTTGCTGAGTTCCATTTAGCAAGCTTACTCCGCTGCTTATTATACTTACCTTATACACACTGAAATTGATCAGAGAAATACAGTGAATGGACTTAAATGACTCAGTTTCTTTCTGTTTCTGCTAGTATCAAAGACTCTTTATGACAACAAGATTTGTCTCCTATATTCCCAACTTGAGGGGAAAAAAAAAA
>RCUC01115029.1:0-16213 GCA_003697995.1 Taxidea taxus jeffersonii
TATAGCAACATAGGTACTAGCTTAAAATTTATCCCTTCATGTACAAGTGGTAACATCCAATTTCTTAAAGATTCAATAAATTCAGCCATGCAAAATGCACCCCCCAAATATGAATCCCCCAAACCCAGATTCTTAGGCTCATCCAAAGCCTCTTTGGTCCTTGACCCAATGCAATGTATCTCATCCACACTGCTGCCGGGACAGAGTCCAGCCTCAGAATAAACACCTCCAGAGGCTCATACTCCCTCATGAGCCCCCAGCTAGGCCACTCCATTGGGTTCACGTTCAATGTTCCCTAAATACAGCCAACGTCAGCCTCATCGTTCTCCCTTCCCTCACACTGGTCTTAATTCTGCCTGGGAACACATAGAAGCAGCTAGCCTTCTCTGAGCTCCAGAGCTTCCGATGTTGTCACTGTCCCCAGAGCACAAGACATCTGTGACCAGGACAGGTTTCTCCACCTTCACTCCTTTTGGTTCATCTCACATGCTCCTCATTCTTCCATATGACTTTGGTCCCTTGCCTTGCTGGAGTTCCCCCATGAGGCAAACGAGAAGCAGGCAGAGTAGGGGTAAGTGTTTCCTGGGGAAACACACAGCCCGGCTCCCACCGCGGTGAACAACCTCTACCTGGAGGCTACGGGCTTACACAGATAGAACCATCTGGACCCTTCACTAGTCAGACACTGAAGCAGATACAAGAGACCAAAAGAAAACACAACTCCCATGCCTCGGTTGCTCTCCAGTTCTTAGTGAGAAGAATCTGGAAGCCTTTGGGGGAATGAATGACCTACAAGGCCGGAGCTTTCTAAGAGGCCCCAACATGGAAATGCCAGTTTCTGTTCCCGAGGGGCTGCCGTGAACATACACACACTTTCTGCCGTCCGGGCTACTCTACCCAGCATGTGTCTGTTCACCTCCGCCCAGGGCTGGAACATTCAGGAGGTGTGAGGCAAGCACATCTGCCCAGGTGTGCAGGTGCCGGTGGTGCCACCAGCCCTTCCTCCCTCCGGAGGGCCAGCAGGAGGCGCTCACGTTACCTGGTGCTCATTTAACTTGGTGCCAGGAAGCTCTTTCGCTTGGGATGCACTTACTCAGACTGTTCCTCGTTGCAAAATAACAGTGATAATCGAAGCAGACATCAGGAATGGGGAGAAGAAGAACAACTGAGAAGCGATGAGAAAAAATACAGATCAATACCAGCCCGGTTCCCAATCTGAGGCAGGTGTGGGTGGGGAGGAACAGCTGGAAGGGAGTGTGTACAGGTGCTCTCAGGGATGGTTCCCCAGCTCCCACCTGGGGAGGCTCCAGGGACCACAGTCAGGGACCCAGCTCATGCTGTCTTCCCTTTGGTTCTGATCGAGGTGTCCTCTTCCTCAGTCCCAAGTGGCCTGCCAGGCTCTTGGCTTCTCTGGCTTCTGCTCTGGTTCCAGCTGCAGAGCCAAGAGAGAGGCTGGTCCCTCGGCAGACTTCTGGCTGCTGCCCCAGGTACAGCTTCTCTGCCTGCCAGATTATCCTTCCACTTTGCCTACCATCCCCAAGCTGGAATCTCAGGGTTCCAGGCTTAGGGGACGCCCCACACTCAGCCCTGTAACAATAACCACAGTGACTGGTTTCTCCTTTCTCTCTGTCTTAAACTCCCAGAGCCTCAGTTTCCTATTCTGAAGAGGAGGAATAATGACTTACCAGATCATACAACAGAGCACACACCAAAAGGATGGAAAGCACAGTGTTTGGTGGACAGCAGGTGCTCAGATCATAAGGGCTCTCTCGTGTATTCCCGAAGAGACGTAAGGTGGTGCGGCCATTTTCTAAAACAGTTTAGCAGCTCCTTGAAAGTTTAAACACACGAATTGCCACGTGACCTGGCAATTCCCCTGCTAGATATGCAATATATGTCCACACAAAACCTCGGACCCAGATGTCCACAGGAGCACTAGTCCCAGTGGCCAAAGAGTGGAGACCAGCCCCGTGCCCATCAATTGTGGAACACCTGAGGAAGTGTGGGGCATCTGCACGGTGGAATACTATGCAGCCGTGAAAAGGAATGAAGGCTGGATACACACTCCAGTGTGGATGGACCCTGAGAGCGTCGTGCTAATTCAAACCCAGAGAAAACATCGAAGATACTGTATGATGACATATGTATGAACCCCAGAAGAGGCAACTGCACAGAGACAAAAAAGAAAATACATGGGAGTCTGCCAGGGGCCAGGGTGGGATGGGTAGTGACTAACGATCATGGGGTTTCTTTTGGGGGTGATGAAATATTCTAGAATTACATACTAGTCATTTGCACAGAGTGAATTTTATGGTATGCAAATGGTCTCAATAAAAAAAAATAACATAACAGAAAAGGTTAAATTAAGCAAAAGTAGACTACACAGGAAAAAACAACAACAGGAATGGCTCTTGACCCCTCTTGAACTTTCTCATTTCCACATCAAAATCCTACGACTCAGAGAGGCTACTCTGAGCTCTAGTACAACCCAGGAAAGGTCTTCTTTTACCTCTTTGTCGGGTCATATTCTGTATGTATCTGTCTCTCCATCTACCTGTCGACCTACATATCATCTACTTAAAATTTTATCCTACCTCATTCCTTGGCAAAATTCTCTAACTGCCATATTTATGCCACCTAATTCGGTTCCTATGGCCAAAGAAATTAGAAGCAGTTTTGTGTCATGGTTACACAAACAAAAACAATTTTCTGTTCTTCAGGTATAATCAACTACTACAACTTTTCTGTTACCGTTGTCTGCAGAATAATAATAATAGAGTAATGCAGAGTAATGCACAGACACAAAGTACGTTTCAGTCGTGTTTTCTTGTGTAAAAGGTAGAAAAACTGGACTGTTTCTCAAAGGATGAAAGGCAACGTCTGCTTCCCCCTCTGCCCATAATGCCCAAGAGCCAAAATTAAATGATCTTTTTCAAAATCCACCAGGAGGGGCAGATTTTTTTTCAAGTGGACAACCTAGTGAGCTCTTCGAGAATTTTCCTGACGTCTCACATGATAAAATGTCCCCTTTACTCCCTCCCCCACAGCTAACAAAGTGCAGCAACGGAACCCCTCACATTTAATTTCCTTTTAAACCCAGGTTTCTGAGGGGGCTTAGCATTCAGCACAGCAGTTACCCTGGAAGGGTTCCAAATACAGTAACTGCCTCCAACCCAACCTGCGTTCATTGTTATACAAATTGCCTTCGTAGAGAGAAACTCTGAGTCAATATGCATTTTCTCCCCTGACCAGCTTGCTCTCTCCCTAATTAGCTTTTACTGAGCTATGGCTCACCATTTTTTTAAGGTCAAAAAGTCTCCTTTACAAAATATTCACATGATACATTGAATTTCCTTTCCTTTTTTTTTTTTTTTTTTTGCTGAGGCGGCTTTCATTCTCGGTAATTATTCTTTGCTGAAAAGAAATAAGGACTATGCCTTGCTAACGTGTTTCTGTTCCCCTGGACGGCTGGCCACAGCGCAGGAGAATCTTTGCTGCTCTGTGACTCTCTTTTCTTACTTACCTTCAAATCCCAGCCCACTGACAGAAAGCCCTTCCGAGCCCTCACAGGGATAGCGGGAGGGAAAAAGTATCCTGCTTGCACGCGTGTCCTTCTGGGATCTACAATCTGGACAGGAAGCTGAGATACGCTCGTGTTGCTCAAGCAGTAAAAATCCAGACTCCTGAGAATAACTGGGCTGATTATTCAGAGAATGAGGTCGTCGATACACACTTGGAAGAACGTACTCATGTTCATAATACCCACAGATGTCAAGACATGACGGTCCTAATCCAGTAAGTGGGAAGGTCTGTGGCTCTCCCCAGCATGGACTTTGGGTTGGGATTTGAGAAATCTCTCTTTGGGGGAGCCCCCCTCACCTGCCACACCCACCACGCACAACCAGCGTGCCCTCCAGATGAGTAGAGCTAGGAAGAGACGCGTGGCAGGGGCGCCCCAAAGGGAACAGAAAAGAAGAGATGCATTTCTGCCTTCAACTGACAGACTTGTTAGGCACTTTCCTATGTCCTGGACCTATCAAGGGGGAGATAGAGCCACAAATAAAACAGACACAATTCCTGCCCTCGTGCCTCTTACCAGCTAATGGGAAACACGAACATTAAGGAACTAATTACATATGTAACTGATTCAAATGAAGTCCAGTGCAAGAGGGGAGGCGCAGGGCATGGAGCAAGCCCTGTTCCATGTTGTTAGATGTTGAAGTCCCAATTCCCAGTGGCTTAGAACGTAGCCCTATTGGAGAGAAGGTCTCTAAAGAGGGGCTGAAGTTAAAATGAGCCTGTTAACGGGGGCTCTAATCCAATCTGACTAGTGTCCTGATAGGAGAAGATACCCCAGGGGTGAGCACAGAGGAAGACCATGCCCAAGAGAGGGCAGGTATCTGCAAGCCAAGGAGAGAGGCATCAGGAGACACACACCCAGCGGGCACCTTGACCTTGGACTTCCAGCCTCCAGGACTTGAGAATATACATTTCTGTTGCTTGAGCCCCCCAGTCTCTGGTACTTTGTTACAGCAGCCCCAGCAAACAAATTCACACAGACAATCCAGCTAAATTTTCTTTTTTAAAAAAATGTATTTATTTGACAGAGAAAAAGAGCAGGAGAGGAGGAGGGAAGGGGGCGGGTACAGGGAGGGAGAGGGAGAGAGAATCTCCAGCAGACTCCCAGCTGAGCACAGAACCCGACCTGGGGCTCAATCCCATGACCCCCAGATCAGGACCTGAGCCAAAAATCAAGCGTTGGACGTTTAACTAACTGAGCTACCAAGGACCCCCCCGCCCCGCTAAATTTTCAAGGGCTTTTGGCAGAGGTGACACAGAGGCAGGAGTCAAGGTCAAGGTTTTGATCCAGGTAAACAGAAAATGGTGGATGCAGACACAGGGATGCTGGTGTGGGAAGGGGAGCTATACTGCAGACTAACACACTCTTCTGGCTCAGTCTTGCCAAGGTCCTCTGGGCTCGAGCGTCTTATGCTTCTCCCACACACAGACCCCGAAGAACAACTATACTGTACGATCATGCATATCCTTACATACGAACGCTCCTACCCCTGCTCCGACACATCTTGAGAACTTAATGAGTCAAAGGAAGACCCTCCCAACTTTCCCCTTGTCATCGCTCTACACTGACAAGCTGTGCTATCCTGCCGTCTCTTCCACTGCCCTGGGAGTCTCCTGCCCCTCTCCCCTGCTTGTGTGTGTGCTCTCTCTCTCATAAATAAAATCTTTTTTAAAAAAGATTTTTTAATTTATTCATTTAACAGAGAGAGAGACAACAAGCAAGGGGAGTGGCAGGCAGAGGGAGAGGGAGAAGCAGGCTCCCTGCTGAGCAGAGCCCGATGCGGGACTTGATCCCAGGACCCTGAGATCATGACCTGAGCCAGAGGCAGACACAACTGTCTGAGCCACCCAGGCGCCCCATCTCAAATAAATAAAATTTCTTTAAAAAATAATAAACCATTTTATTCTCTCAAAAAGTATTCTTTTACCAACCTACTTTTAACACTTGTCTCAAATTTCATTCCTTTTTTCGGTATTTTTTGAAATTTTAACGCTGTCACTTTTAGCTTATCTCCTTTAGCAAAAATCTCAATTATTCTGTCTTTATTGCCTATAAACATTTAACTTCCCTGCTTTTCCTTTCTTTCCTTTGGTTTCCTTGCTTTTAAAACTCCCTTAAGCTTCTGCCCTCCGTTTAGCATACGACCTTTTAAAGTCACCTTTTCCTATTTTCTGTATTGGCCGATATGGTAGTGGGAAGGGAAGCGGGAGGCTGCTCCATCCGTCTTGGTGACACTGGGCTTCCAGTGTATTCTGCCTCCTAAAATACCACCCCCCACGTGCCTGCCCAGGCTCCCTCACCCCAGGCCTCCCCAGACCACCTAAGGGAGGTGAAGGGAAGGACACCTCCTCGGATGGTCTTCCGGCCTCCCAAGTAATGACCCCCAGGGGCATGAGTGTGCGGATAGCACGCCCCGGTCACCAGACGGAAGATCCACGAAACCCAGCACTTTCTGATCATTCTATGAGGAAGCGATTGTCCGGAAGCCAATCGTGTTAGATATCGGGTTGGGGGCAGGCTATGTGCAACTCCATCACCATGCAGAAGACGTGGTAAGTGGGAAGCTACTCCGGGGAGCGAACAGACCAGGTGACCACCGCCTCTGCGTTCTTCCTCCCACCTGCTGACCTCTGGAATGCTTATTTCCCAATGGCCCCTCTCTTTCCTCCCTTCTTGGCTAAATTCTGGAAGGATCTCCTCGGTGAGGAAGGAGGGGAATTCAACTTCTCTGAGCTTGTGAAGGTTCTAGAGTCGCTGACTACAGCATAGCTTGGCCCAGCTCTGCTGGAAAACCAGGCACTGTGTCCCACCAGGTAGCTCACTCATAATGTGTTGGGGCAGCTGGTACCCACCAAGGATATGGGAACGTGGACCAGGGGCGCTCCACCTTCCTCTGCTCATGCTCTCACGAAATCCTTGGGGTTTAGCCACTGAGCCATGATCAAAGCCATTATCCTTGCCATTGAGCTTCAACAATCTCTAGTCTCTCCCTCAATCCCCAAAGAGCACATATGCTCTTCTATGGGGTTTTCATTCCTGGTGGATGAGTACGTCTAAGTTCGCAGCTGAGTCATCATTACAATGCCTGCAATGGATGGTCTTCAGTTCTCTCCTAATACAGGTCCCCCTTGCTTCACCACACAGGATCCAAGCAAAGGGAGTTTCTCCCCACCGCATCCATCCCACCCCCAGAGGCTCCTTGTTGCTACGTGACTTGTCACTGTGCCTTTCACCAGCTCCGGTAAGAGCACTCCTCCTGCAGGGACCAGAGCCCCAGGCTATCTCCAGCCAGGAGAACCATCCTCATCAGGTTGAATCACTTATGAACGCCACCCCAGCGTGGCTTAGCTGGAAAGCCTGAACCAGATGAGTGTTTGCCAAGCCTGAAGCCTCTCATTCCTACATCATCATTACAATGTGCACCCTGGGGAGCCAGGCGCCCTCCCTGCATCATCAGCTCAGCTGAGAGCGTGGTCCCTCATTCCCTTCTCTGCCGGAGGACGCAGTGTGGGGTTAGCTGGCCGACCAGCGAGCCCTCACTCAGGTGTTGTCGGGAAACCCCACTTTCAGGCTCCCCGCTGCTTGGGTTACAGATAAGGTCGGTGGAAATAAAATAATATCCGCTGAGGCTTGCCAGAATGAGATACAGGGCAGCCCCTCCCCTTAAGACTTGGAAGTCATTTGGGGAATAAATCTATTCAACACTGAGTTGCACACTGGGTTTGCGTCCTGGAAAACGGGGTCAACTGGCCTGGGGTGTTAGGGGCCTGCTGTGGCCGTCACTCTGAGCCGTCTTCCCCAGCCCTTTCTTCTTGGCTCCCAGCTCCCTCCTTGCTGACAGAACATGGCCCGGGTGGCAATCTGCGCCGCTCCATGATGATCGGGCTGGCCCACACCGATCACGCCCTTAGGCTGGACATGACTGCAGGTCTCCCGCTGCTTGGGGAGCCATGTGACCTTGTTCTGGCTGATATAAGGGAAAGTCTCCTTAGGAGATTCTGGAAAGGCCGTTCCTCTCTGATACAAGGACAAGCCCTTCCACCCTGCTTGGGATGCGGACATCAGGACGTGACCTCTGGATCAGCCACAAAGGGAAGAGTGGAAGCAGTCAGGCCAAGAACCACACACCTGACCCCCAGAGCTCCTAGCAAGCTAGCATTCTTGTAAGTAGACAGTGAGCGTCTGCACGGCCTCTGACATGATGAGCCCTTCTGTCATTTAAACAAACACCATCAGGCACAAAATGTGAGATGACTCTGACCTCCCATGCCATGGAGGACATCGTGACATGGCTCAGGGGTCCTCTATGACACCCCACTTACGGGAAGTTTCTGTAGAGTCTTAGCAGCAGGCCTGGCTGTGCTGCTTCTGATCTGCTCTGTCCTGGAGATGAGGCGAGCCACGTGGAGGGCATTTCCGTCTCCGTGCAGGCTGGAGAGAAGCACGCGTACAGATCCAAGTCGCACTTCTGGCAGATGCACTCCAACTGTACGCACACACGCTACCCAAGTTCGCATGGCGCCTGACCCCGTCCTCACCGGCCTCCATCATGAATGCCCCCGAGCACGACCGTGATCACCACCGCAGTGCAACGGTCTGTCTTCGTAAGGATAATTCAGTGCTGTGTAACTGTTCTTTGGCCTAAACCATTTTTGACATTAATAAGTGAAGAAACGTTAAGTAAAAGATGCTTTGGGGGGATTTATGGGATGAGTGACTCAGAGAAGGTCTATACAAAGGTAATGGGACCCAAGTGAAGGTCCGGCTCCCTCCCTGAGAGGCGTGTGACCAATTTCCCTAATAAGGCAATGTTGGACCTCATTCTGGAAAAATAAGCGGGAGTGTGCTTCCCGGGGGAGAGAGGGGCATCTACCACAAATCTCAGAAGGGAGAGACAAATTTCAGGCAGGCTGAGGCAGGAGAGAGGTTGGGCAGTGTGGCAAGGCCTGAAAGGCAGACAGACAGGAATCAGAATGCAGAGGGTCATGGATTTTGGCCTCCGGGTCACAATAAACCATGAGACATTCTGAGTAGGAAAGAGAAAAGACAGGACCAGGACTGTGTCTGATGGTATAAAGATGACCCCGACTGCCAAAGTCAGAGAAATGACATCGAATGGAGAACAGACCACTGGAAGGTGACCTCAGCTGTCCAAGTCAGATGAAAAAGAACCTGAACTAAGAGAAGTGGTGGGTGGAGAGAGCAGAGGGAAAGGAAAGATCCCGTAGGAGCAGAGCCAAGAGGACTGGCTGGCCACCTTAGTACTCCCAACACCCAATATCCATTCATTCGTGTGCCATGTCGGCTAATCAGCAATGTGGACATGCTGTGTGGTTCTGGGGACACAAGGGGCTCTCGGTCTACTCGGGGAACCAGGCAAGTTTGCAGGGAGCCTTACAGGGAGCCCAGGCTAAATATATAAGCGCTAAATCCAACCTCCGGCTGGGGGAGGGTGTCTCATACAGAAGTTCTGCAAACTCGTATTCCCTCTCCTCCCGGAGGAAAGCATATAGACCTTGTGACATCAGACCCACTGCCTCCTTTGAGAGCAGTTCTATAAAAGGCAGCACAGAGTCAGGAGAACGAAAACAGAGCAGCCTGGGGGGCAGCACAGCCCTCAGAAACCCGGGTGAGATCACACACGGCCTCGGTCCCAGGACCCGGAGCCAGCCGGCCCACCTCTGACTGCCACTCAGTCCTCTTCTCTTCCTCTGCATCTGTCCTCAAAGGCTTGAAACACATGAGTCACCATGACAACAATAGCACCCTTCCCAAACACCAGGCCTTTCTAGACTTTGTTTCTCCGCCCGTGTTCGCTGTCTTGTCGCCGCACTCCCCCTAACCCCGAGCCTCCAAACTCTCCCCTTCAAACACACACCCCTTGGATCAGGCTTATGGCACACCCGCCGCCCACTCACCTGCTGGGCACGTTTTCTCCCAAAGGCCTCCGTCTGGCCTCTTTCAGATAATCGCACACTGTGAAGTCGGTATCCCAATTAAATAACCTTTACAATCTCTCAGAGCCAGAAAGACACACGAACGGAGAGGGAAACACGTTGTTCTATTCCAAAAATATCACTCTAACCCAAACCTACCAACCACTTGGAGCTTAACTTCAGTTTCCTTGTTCCAGTTCCTTCTACCAAGTGGGCTTTAGAGAGTACTTGAATAAGTACCCCCGCCTCCAGGAAGTCTTCCATGACTGTATCCACTCCGTGTTCTCCTAAGACCTGTCTGTCACGACACCAGTATGATGTATTATAACTTCCCGTTCAGACACCTCTGTACTCCAAAAGATCACGAGAGTCCTCTCTGGAGGTGGAAACTGGGTCTTACTGTCTCTGTGCGTGAGCACCTGAGAACATAATGCGCACACAGCAGAAAGTCACACGTGCGCTACGATCCATGATGAGATAGGACCTCACACCTATCAGATGACTATGCCAAAACCAAGAAACAACGCAGAAAATAAGTGTTGGTGAGGATGTGGATAAATTAGAGCCCCATACACTCTTCATGAGGACAAAAGACAGTGCAGCTGGTGGCCCCCCCCAAAAATGTAAAATAGAGTTATCATCTGATCCAGGAATCCATTTCTAGGTGTATATACACAAAAGCACTAAAAGCAGGGTCTCCAAGACGTATCGGCATTCTCAAGGCAGAATGTTCGAAGCAGGGTTATCCACAATGGCCAAAGGGAGGCAACGACCCAAACGTCCCTTCATCCAGATGAGTGGATGAGCAGAATGGGAGACGTGTACAACGGAATATCATTCACCCTTAAAAAGGAAGAAACTGCTAACACGTGCTCCAACATTACGCTGAGTGAAATAAGCCCGTCGCAAGAGGTTGAACCCCGCATGAGTCCATTCATGTCACGTCCCTGCAGTGGGCAGATTCGCAGACACAGAAAGGAGAACAGTGGTTGCGGGGGCTGGGGAGAGGTGAGCCAAGGGGTCCTGAATGGGTACAGCGTTTCAGCTGGGGAAGATGAAGGTGTTCTGGAAATGATACAACATCGTGAATGTACTCAAAACAACGATACTGTACACTTAAAAATGGCTAAAATGGGATGGGGCGCCAGGGTGGCTCAGTCAGTTAAGCGTCTGACTCTTGATTTCGGCTCAGGTCATGATCTCAGGGTCATGAGATCGAGCCCCGCACTGGGCTCCACACTGGGCGTGGAACCTGCTTGAGATTCTCTCTCTCCCTCTCTCTTTGCCTCTGCCCCCATCCCCAAATCATGCGTGTGGGCGCTCTCTCTCTCTCTAAAAAAAAAAAAAATGGTTATGATGGCAATTTTTTGTAAGTAGGCTGACCTGACGGATCAAACAACTGAGCCACCCAGGTGCCCCTTGAGATGATAAATTTTATCTAAGTATATTTCACCAGAATTTTAAAAATGTTTAAGTGTAAATCAAATCATGATACTCTCCTGCTTACAACATCCAGTGGCTTTCCTGGGAACTTAGAATACTAAAAAAAAAAAAAAAAAAAAAAAAAGAACAAAAAACAAGTGGCAAACGATTCAGGCTATGCTAGGGGGACGGTCTTCAGTGGCTAGTTAACAACTACAATCTGTACGAAATCTAAAATGTTATTTCAAACACGGAAACTCCCCAGATGCGTGGCTAAAGCCTGGGACAACAGAAAACCAGCCTGACACGTCCTTTACCACCAATCCCAGGCGGAGCTACGAGGACAGCCTCTCTGTCCTGGCCCATCGCAGGGCTGCCACCAAAAACCCGTCACTCTGCGCCTCACGGATGACAGATCTCCTCTTCAAACATCAAGAAATGTCGGAGACGCAGTCTCCACAAAAGCGAGGGCCAGATTTTAAGAACAATGGCTAACGAGTTCACTCCTGTGAATTTGCAGGATGGACGGTGCCGGCCCAAGGGAAGGAAAGATGTATTCTCCCTGTGGGCCGGCGAGGGAGGGAAGAAATCTGCCACGCAAGGGGGTCGCCAGAGGAAGAAAGCGTGGGGTAAAGACTGGGTAACACGGACAGTCTTGAATGAGCATCAACTGACTAGTTCGGGAAGCAGGAGTGGCGAAAAATAAATAAATGAATGAATGAATAAATAAATACATACATACATACGCCCCTCCCAAGAAACTAGGAAAATTAAAATGTATTCAGAGCCTTTTTGCTCCAAATCGGATTACGTCTGATAGGAGGAAGAGAATTAAGTGAGGGATTCGGGTAGTTCACTTTAAGAGTCTGCACACCTGCATCTTTATCTCCATCTACCTCCATTCCAGCCTCGTTCTTTTCATTTCCCCGCTGTATTCTTTGGCCAGGCTGGCCTAGTAAAAATACCACCAACTGGGTGAAATTTATTTTTTCACAGTTCTGGATGCTGGAAGTCCGAAATCAAGGCGCCAGTAGGCTTGGTCCCCGCTGAGGCCTCGCTCTTCCCTTGCAGGTGGGATTGCTGCCTTCTCCCTCGTGCTTACCTGTCTTCACACAGTGTCTGTCTGTGTCCCAATCTCCTCTTCTTTTAAGGGCATCGGGCAGATTAGATTAGGGCCCGCCCTCATGGCTTCATTGTAATTTCAATACCTTTCAAAGGCCCCTCCTCTGAATATTGTCACATAGGAGGGACTGGGGTTAGGACATCAACATGTTCAATGCAGCGTGACACAACTCAGTCCCTAACCCCCACAGAGGATGAATACTAAGATGTAAAATACTGATCGTTCCAGTAAATGGAGGCCAATGGAGGCTCATCTAGCAGATCTTTTTCTAGAAAGAACAGTCAGCCAGGTAAAAGCATGAAAGGAAGCTCCCCAAACTGCAGGGGTCCCACGGGCACAGGTGGGCAAACACATGTAATTCGTTTCTCAGCACCCCTGTAAGCAGAGTGGTCTCCAGGGAGGGGCAGAGAGAGAGGGAGAACCGTAAGCAGACTCCACACCCAGCATGGACTGAACGTGACCGTGAGATCATGACCCTGAATCATGACCTCAGCCAAAACCTAGAGTCGGACGTTAACCCACCGAGCCACCGGGGCACCCCCAAGCCCTCCCCATCTTCAGCGGTCTACCCATTGACTGAATGTAACCAAACGCCTGAAGAACTATCCAGGGTCATGAGGCAATTTTCCCAAGGTCATCCAAGCTACAGAGGGAGAGAACCAAAGCCTGAGCCCACGTAGTCATCCCCTTCCCCACGCCTTCAGGGTCATCTACCCACAGACGGACCCCTAACCCGGCTCTCCACCCTTGTTCCCTTCAGTCAGCTCAGGACCTGTCTGTGCAGTGACTGGCTCTTCCATTACAGAAGTCAGTATTTTGTATCCCTAACTTCTCTCTTCCTCCTCTCCGCTTCGTCTTTTCCCTGTAGGTGGAAAAAATACTAGATTCCTGAGTAAAGATGGCAGATTGTGCGTCCGTATGTGATTTTATTCTTTCCCCAACACCCCAACTAACCTTCCAAAGAGGGACTTATTCCTTAAGGCATAAGCCCTCACAGATGGGGCAGGCAGAAGACGATGCAACAGCAAGGGGACTCAGGAGACTACAGCCCAAGGAATAAAGCTGCATCTTAAGCCAACCTTGAGGAAAGAAGAGCACCAGCCTGACTCACTCCACAGAGTCTTGGAAACACGCAGGAAACCATAGCACCAGGAATGGCGGCCACATAGTTGTACTGCCTGACCCTCCCTTCCAGGAGGATCTTGCCAAAGGACAGCCCCCAGCAGTTGGCACCTTTTGGGGTGGCCTCGTCTTCGGAGCGGTGGCCATACTCTCCCTGGGCAGCCCCCACCCCCCAGCCGATGACTGAGCATGGCCAGGCTACCAGGGGCATTTCTGCCCAGTGCCTGGAAGTCAGCCAAAAGTCGACCCAGAGCCAGACTCTGTCCAATCTGCATCATGGTCTGAGGCTCTCCCTGCCCATCCCTGCAGTTGTCAGATCAGCACTGTTTCTTTCGTTCTCTCTTTCTCTCGTTTTCTTTCCCTCTCTCTCTCTCATTCCTTCTTTCCAGATGTGACTTAGTTACTTAACAGGAGGTCGTACCTCATTATGGATGGGTATTAGAAAATACCCACGGGAAGTCTATGGGTATTAGGTATGAGAGAATGAGAATGGGCCCTGCATCCCCCAGCAGGTGTCCTTCCAAGAAGGGGACACACAGTCACACAAAGGGACGAGGAGCCACACACTGCAGGGATGCCCCTGCGAAAGCCAAGGAACTTTCAGGATTGCCGGCAGCCACCAGAAGCTTCTAGAAAAGGCAAGGAAGGATTCTTCTCTAGAGCCATGAGCCTCCCCAGGAAGCACAGCCCTCTGGACACCTTGGGGTCAGGCTTCGAGGCTCTAGAGATCGGAGGGAAGAGATGCTCATTGTTCTGGGCCACCCAGGGTGGGGCCGTGTGTCCTAAACATCCTGGGAAACCATACAAGGTGCAGAGGATGTGGGCTGAGTCACTCAACCTCTCTGAGAACAGGGATCGAGTCACAGGGTGGTTACGAGGATCGAGTGGTGGCTAATTGTATGTGTCCACTGGGCTGGCCCGGGAGTGCCCAGGGTCCATATTCTCTCTGGGAGTGTCTATGTGGGTGTTTCCGGTGAATCGGGGGCTCGGTTCCCCCATCCCATGCAGGGCCTGGCTGGACAGTAGGCAGAGGCGGGTGGGATCCATCCCCGTTATCCTTCTGCCTCACGGCGGAGCTGGGACATCTCACCTCATCTCCTCCTGGCCTCGGACTGGGACTCAGACCACTGGCTCCCTTGGTTCCCAGGCCTTCAGACTCGGACTGCAGTACCACCTGGGTCTCCAGCCAGTTCCTACAATAAATACCCCTCTCTCTCCTCTCTCACGTCTCCACCCGCCTGCCCCTGGTTTTGTTCCCATCTGATCACTGGCTTCTTTTCATTCTCCTTTGTTGATTCCTTCTCATTTTCTGGCTTTACAGATAGCCCCAGGCTCATCCTTAGCCTTGTCTCTGCCGTTCTCTTCTAAGCTCCCCTCATTGCCTAAGTCCCTAAAGCGAGTCCCACGGCTCTACACACTCTCTCTAGACACCAACGATCCGTCCATCCCAAGCTTCGTCTCTCGACTTTCACATGTACCTGTGCATGGAGCGTCTCGCCCTGGGTGTCCAGCAGACACACCCCGAGCTCAACATGCCCACCCAAGCTCCCAAGGCCCCTCCCAAGTTTGCCCCTCATCAGTCTCCCCATCTCCTCCCAGAGCGGCTTCGGGCTCCTAACGGCCCTCCCTGGGCTCTGCTCCTGCTTTCGACCCACCAAGATCTCAGGACGCCCTGCCAGCCCTTCCCTGGAACCCAAAACTGACCACTTCCTGCCACCAAAACCAAACAAGCCACTACCACATGCCCCCAAAGCCATCTGCTCATCCTCCCTGTTCTCCACCCCCAGCTCCTTCATGCCACGCACGCTGCTCCCTGTCTACGGTCCTTCTGTACGGCTTCTTCCGTCCCTACTTCGAAATCCTTGCACAAGCGCCCCTCTAATTAAGACCACACTTCCTTGCCACTCTCCATGCCCTCCCCTGCCTTGTTTTCCTTCCAGATGTCATCACCCTACAGAGCGCAGAGGCATCTGTCCCTTTGTCAGTCTCTGCAGATGACAAGCTCCGAGAGGTCAGGACTCTGTGCTTCCAGGGCCCAGGCCGGGCCTGGCACTCTGTAAACGCTCAAAAGCCATCTGCCGGGTAAAAGAAGCAGTGACTACGGTGTGAGTTCTGCCGTTTCTCTGAAGCAGGAGAACTGGCAAGAATCAAGGGCGCGGCTGGCCAAGAAGCAGGAAAACCGGGTGTGTTTCGCTCACACAAGCGAGGTATGCTCGAGAGAGGAGTCAGAGACATGGGAGTAGAAAGCTTCACGCACATTCTTGAGGGACAAACTCATTTCATATTTTATCCGGTCCCAATACACACACATGTGCTCCGGGGGAAGTACAAGCCGACTCTCGTTTGCCTTCTCCAGGTAACTCTAATGTGGTTGTTTCTAAAGACACTTTCCTCACAGCTGCTATTATGTGGATCCTGGAGAGAAATATGCACCAGGTTCTGCTAGATTCCCAGAAGGAGACATTGAAAGGGCTCCTCTCAAAGGTTCAGGGTCAAGTCTTGCAAGGAATGTGGCTCTTCATCAAAGTTAAGGGCCTCTTCTTCAGAGGGGAGGCCGACCCAATCTGAGCCGTGAAGAGACAAAGAGAGTAATTCCCCTATCCCAGAGAACCTGCGAATCATTTCCAAGGAGCAGATCAATGCGCTAAGTATCAGTAATGACTCTATTAACAAGAAAGAGTAGAATCAGACATCTTTCCTGTGCAAGGGAGAAAAACCACAGTATCTGTATTTCACCGTGTTCTCTCTCTCTCTCTCTTTTTTAAGATTTTATTTATTTGACTGAGAGAGACACAGCGAGAAAGGGAACACAAGCAGGGGGAAGGGGAGAGGGAGAAGCAGGCTTCCTGCTGATCAGGGAGCCTGATGCGGGGCTCAATCCCAGGACCCTGGGTTCATGACCTGAGCGGAAGGCAGATGCTTAACCCACTGAGCCACCCAGGCGCCCCGACCAGCCACCCGGGCACCCCTGACCGCAGTCTCTTTCCCACATCCCAGAGTATATTCAAGCAGCCAGCATTAACAGACCCC